>JAJOOS010004847.1:0-26785 GCA_029582725.1 Solanum chiquidenum
GAACCTATAGTTTTTGCACCACTAAGCTATATGCTTAGCGATAGTTGTTTCTATCGTAGGGAATGTTCGAGAGGATGCATGAAGCTGGCCATTGGAGATGGAGATTTTGAGAGCCTTAAGGAAGATCACATTTGCATATAGACATCTATATTTTGTATAAACCTTGGGACTTGTACATGATCTATGTGTTGTATATTTACATGAAATTTTGAGGACTAATTTGATCATGTCACCATGGGTTGTAATATAAGTATGTCTATATGTTTTGTTCTTTTGGGGTGTGTAAACCCAAGTCTTGTAATATACGAAATTTAGTATTAGTTTTGAATGTTTGTGTGAAGCATGAACCGGCTGATTTTGGTACTCGAAAGATGGTAATATTCTGGTTATCTCATCCTTAAGTGTGAGGATAATATATGCATGAAAAACTCGTCAGTTATTTGCCTAAATTATTCTGGGAGGGTTTTTCCGTCATAAGTTAAATTCCACGCCGTGTCAATTCTAACATCAAATAAATGTTTAAATGGGAAAGATGTATATCCTTAGCTAAATTATTCGTTATGAACCTAATCCCTCTACTAGATTAAAATCAATATGTCCTTCGTTAATCTCTTTTAAATGTCGCAAGTATTAAATTAGGTTTCTCGTTAAGTGGTAGTATCCCTCCGAAAGGGTCGCTACATTGTTGGCAGCAGGCTATTCTCAGAGTGTTCATGATCATTCCCTGTTCATTAGAAAGGAGGGAACTGATCTAGGAGGAGATTCTTGTATATGTGGATGATCTTTTGATCACTGGGAATAGCTCTTACATGATTCAAGAAGCTAAAGTCACGCTGAACCAGAATTTTAAGATGAAAGACTTGGGAAGTTTCGGATACTTCTTGGGAATAGAGGTTTTGTAATCCAAAGATGGGCTCGCTCTTAATCAAAGGAAATATGCACTCCAACTTATTTCAGAAGCTGGTCTAAGTGGATCTAAGGCAGTGAGTACTCCCTCAGAATTCAATCACAAGCTTACCAGTGTGGAGTATGATCAACACACTGGTAGCTCAAATGATCCAGAACTCGAAGATATTATAGCTTATCAGAGGTTGATTGGTAAATTGTTGTATCTGACAATTACTAGACCTGATATTTGTTTTAGTGTGCAAGTTTTAAGTCGGTTTATGCAACATCCCAAAGATTCACATTGAGAAGCAGCACTGAGGGTTGTAAAATATGTCAAGAAATCCCCACGCCTTGGAGTTTTGCTCAAGAGAGGAACTGGTTCTACAAAGCTCACGGGATATTGTGACTCAGATTGGGCATCATGTCCTATCTTAGTGTTTACGGAAAGTAAGTCAGCTATCCAAATAGCTGAGAATCCTGCATTCCATGAGCATACAAAATATATAGAGATCGACTGCCACTTTATTTGAGAAAAGGTGAAATCGAACTCAATATCTTTGCACTGCTATGCAGCCTGCAGATATTTTTACCAAGGGACTAGGTGCTGCTCAACATCACTTCCAATTGACCAAACTTGGTGTGCTCGATGTCTTCCACCCCATAGTTTGAAGGGGAGTATTGAGCAGCAGTTGTGTAATGCACAAGTCATATGAGAATAATGTGATCTCCATCTCAAAATACAACTCTGTTTCTCTATACAGAAAAGCTTCTGATTCAATTTCTTAGCTAGATAGTACAAAAAATATTAGTATCATAATTTCAAAGGTACAAACATAAAAGGGAAAATATATAATACATATATGACTTTATTCTATGAGCAATCTAACTATCCTGTTGGATTACTCACAAACCATATCATATCGTTACAACTCACAATCAACTATCTGCATTGTCATGAAACACATAGACTTATATCGTGAGAGAAAATATGTCATTTGTTTTGCTCATAAAACATATGGCACCTGTTATTGTATGCCCAAAAGTAGAATGACTTTTCTTGATAATTCTGGTGAACGTTCGTGCTATTGATATGTGATTTCTTCTTACTTATCCAAGCCTTGTCTGCTTAAGTAAACTCTTCTATTGCATGCGATTGATAACATCTTTCCCTCCACATTATATCTTTTCAATTTTCCTAATCATATACTTCTTCCGTTCCATTTTATGTGAGGTAGTTTGACTCGACACGGAGTTTAAGAAAGAAATGATTACTTTTAAAACTTGTGGTCTAAAATGAATGATAGAAATTTGTGTGGTTATAAATAATTTCATTAAGAGTAAAATGGTCATTTTAAAGTTAAATTATTACTTAATATAGAAATATGTCATTCTTTTTTAGACAGACTAAAAATGAAGTAAGTCATATAAATTGAGATAGAAGGAATAACATGCATGCATTACCAACGGCACAGTTAACTAGCACATATAACATAAACGGGAAAATCATAAATGTCAGTTACCTGAGAGAAATCTTTTCCGAATATGTCTTGATCACAATCCGACTACCCACAGTTATCTTCCCATTATAACACACAACAAACATCATATATAAAGCCAACTATAACTAATCAGTTCCATCATTAGCCTAACCATAATTAGCTATATACGTTCAATCATCCACACATTGTGCCTGAAAGCCTATGCATGAAATGTCCCGAAAATGTACAAGATATTACATGAATGAATACATGTCTAACTACTAAGTTAAGAAAATCTAGACACCTGGGCGCCAAGCAACTGCTGAAGAACTTTAAATGCAAGCTCCGGCTCATTGGGGGTGAATCCTGACAAGTGTGGATCAAAATTTCTTGTGTTTTAACCTTTTTTGCGCTGAAAACCCTCCCCTCCATTGTTCTTAGGCTTAGAGTTGCCTTGTGAAATTTTTTAGAATAACTCTTGTCTATTTTGTCAAAAAAAAAAAAGGGAGGAAAAATAAGACACCGAGTTTTCTAAGGCTTGATTCCATCAGTCCCACTATAGCAACCCTGCAGGCGCTACATGGGCATAGCCATAGTGGGAGGCTTCCCACTATGGCGGGCTAACGTTACCCTGGATCAATTCAAAATTTAATAATTCGCCGTGTGCCTCAAATTTTAGTTTGACACTGAATTTGAAGAAAATTTTGAAACTCCGCACAAGGTTCATTTCAATAACGACGGATCAAATTGTTACATGTCACTTACATACTACATCACTCTTCTTCTCTCATCCAGAGATATTACACTACCTGCACGAGATTTGAAAAGAATTAAAGTCAATAAATATTGAATGAATGTATTTTTGTAGGGATAAGACACAAGTACCCCTAGACTATAACTGAAATTCTAGAGACATACCTTAACTAAACTAAAGTCCTATTACCCCTGAACTTATTTCTTTTGTAATTTTATACAACTTTTTAGCCTACGTGGCCTCCAAACATCTCTCACGCGCCTCACTCACCTAAGTGGAGTCACAGAGTGTGTCACGTAAGCCTAAAAGTGTACAAAATTACACGAAAAATGAGTTCAGGAGGATAATAGGACCTTAGATTAGTTAAGATGTGTCTCTAAGATTTCGATCATAATCTAGAGGGGTACTTGTACCTTATCCCTATTTTTGTATTCTAGTGTAACAAGACGGGTCGAAAATAGGTTGAATTAATACATAAGTTATTGTCGGGCGTTTTTCAAGTATTTAGAGGGAAGTCACACAGTAAGCGAATAACTTTTTATGTTAATTTTTCAAAGGTTAATTAATAGGTCAAAATGAGCTAAACAATGAATTATTATACAATTCACACAACTCTTAATTACAAGATTTTAATTTTTTTCCCTATAATCTGTTTGATTAGTAAATAAATAATAATAATAATAATAATAAATCTTCTTTATTGTAGCAATATATAATATATTGAACAAAGAATTTTTTTATTTATTTAAATATCTTAACAAGATTTCTCATTAGTCAATTTATACTACATATTTAGCTCAAAGAACCAAACTTCTACCTGAGTTGAATTTTGGTAGGTTAACATGGATAGAATTAACAAATGTGACTTGCTCAAATTAACTTAACCTGATCATAATTTCATGAGATTATTTTGCTAATCTCATGGACAATGAATTCCTCTCGGACAATGCAACATGTCCATGTACAAGTTACGTTTTCGACTATAAGCACTTTGATTACATTATAAAACTGATACATTTCTGAACCTACTCTTTTAATTAATTCAAAACTCGCACTATAAATTACATATCTCTCAAAGAATTTTAACTTAGTATATACGAACTTTATTTCTTTATATGTATACGTATATATACATATAAACTTTTATCTGAGGTCTTCGGATGCCATGGCACCCCAACCTCATACATAGATCCCCCCATGGTTGAGACTAGGGGGTGGTTGTGAGTGCGATGGTCAAAACTTGAGAGGTGGGGTTGGGGATATTTGGTGGATGAGGAGGAAACAATGAACTTGAAGTTAAGTGTCACTTGTGTATGTATGGTAGTTGTTTTCTTTACTATTATAACAAAAGTCAATTTCCTTATTTTTATACAGGTATTTTTTAGAATTTTTTTATCAATTAAACCCTACAAAAATAAAAATTTATAAAATATTTTCCACCACACGCCCATAGTATAAAGATCTTTTATCATTGACATATTTTAGCAGTTTTATTTTTTATTTTTTTTAGGTACTAAAATACAACTAGGTATTGTTGCATGTCACTTTATTTATTAAGTAATATTAATTAAAATAGATTTTTTTTATAAAATTGACAAGGCACAGAAGTCAAAAGTCTTGCCAAAAATCTTTATATTAAAGTTATAATCCATTTTATTTCCCTTTATCCGACCAATCTAATGAGCAACATATCTTCTTAAGATCTCATTGCTTAATATACATCAAAGTGCTTTTTCTATGGGAATCTTCTATGAATAAGGTATACATTTATTTATTTCTTCACTTTGTACATTAAAAAAAATTAAATTTGAGTTAGGAAATGAAGAATTTCTTAGTAGGAAATGTTCTCCTGACGTAAATTCAAATTAGTTGGATTAACAAATATTATATTGAAAGAGAATGAGCGCGAGAGGAGGGGGGGGGTTGAAATAGCATAAATGTGTGTTAGTAATGTTTAAATTATCAATCGTTATCTTTATTAACGTTTTCAAGCTTAATCAATATATAATATAATACCTACTTGATTTAAACTTATTTTTTATATTCTAAATCATAACCAACTTTTTCGAGCAGTATTCTTCAATTGTTTTAATTTGAAGATGGTCTACCTTGGATACTAGTTAAATATTTACTAAAAACATTATATTCATTTATTTTTTCAATTTAATCTGATGCTCTTAAAAGATTATTTTGTAGAATTGTTTTTGAGGAAAATTAGAAAATTATCGGTTGGCAGGAAAGAAATAATGGAGAAAATTGCTTTATTATGGTGGCAAATATTGCAATCATTTCAATTTGGTGCATAATTAAATTTGAAAATTTTGGCTAATTATTGATAATTATTATGTTCCATTCTGTTAAAATGTCACCAAATTGACCTAAATAAAGGTGTAGGGTTTAAAGTTTCTAAAGTTAAATGTTATCATGGAAACTTTTACGGTGATTAGACTCACCATCTAAATATGATTTGCACTTATGTTTGGATGGTCGTTAATGTAGGTTAATGTATCGTATTGTATTATATTCTTTTGATTAATATAATTTTGAATAGATTGTATTATATTGTTTTATGTCGTTATATAATACTCTTCATACATCAACAATTTAAAGAATAGAATTACCAAACAAAATATGATACGAAGTAAAACAGTTGTAAAAAATATGATAAATGATAAAATATGGAGTTTTTGGCTAAAATCATCCCTGAAGTATGGCCTAAACCTAAAGTACATCCTTGTGTTATATAAGTGAACAAAAAACATCCTTGAACTATCCAAAAAGTTGCAAGATTCATCCTTCTGTCTATATTTTTTTAAGAAACTCACGCCACCAACAAAAAATGTGTCAAGTCGAATGAATATATGTACACATGGTTAAGCTAATCAAGTTAGGTGATTTTTTTAATTTTTAGAAATTGAGGGTTTAAATCTTCAAATTCTAAATATTCTTTGTAAAAATATGGCAAAATACTACTCCAACTTCAAAATTTTCAAATAAAGTAATTATTTTTTTATTTTCATAACTAAACACCTACGTAATTTCACTAAATTTCCAGCATTTTTGTACATTGTATGAAATGTGAACTGTATTGTATATATAGTATAAATACACCCTAAATATTTTATTAAAGAAAATCTCTTATAAATAGTTAGACGTAATATTTTTGAAATATTTTTTTTACATAATCTTTCTAACCTTTGGAATGTATTGTATAAATATTTCAAAACTTATGTATTGTTGCAAGTCAATTTACTTGATGATGCAGAAAAACATATAAACTAACAACACACAAAATTTAAATTCTGAGAATGAAAGATTCATTTCCTATCCATATCCTTATCCTTTTTAGGTAACTTTGATCTTCTCGTCGTGGCCATGACGTGACCATATTAAAAATTATTTTGTTTATTGGTTCAATCAGTTTCTTAACAAAAATAGACTGAAAGATGATTCTTGTTATTTTTTGGATAGTATAAAGATGTTTTTTGCTCACTTAGATAATATAAGGATGTACATTAGATTTGAGTCATAGTTGAGAGGTGATTTTAACCAAAAACTCATAAAATATGATTATAGTATAACCAGCAAAGACAAATGAGAGAACAAAGTAACGACGTGATTATATATACCCAATTAGTTATTACATACAATGGGATTTTTCGCCTTTACACATACAATAATAAATTTTAACGATATAATATAATAAAATTTAAATAACAATCCTTCTCTTTAACCAAAAAAAATTGTGATTTTCTTCAAGTCAACTCTCCAAAAAGATATCGTTTGTCACTTTTTTAGTCGATATTGATCAACATATGAATTAGATAGGGTAAATTTTTTGCAACAGCATGATTATTTGATTGATTTAGGTTATGAACTATTTTTGACTGAGCATATCATACATTCAATTTTTTAAAATAAAATACTCTTATTTCAAAAAGAATCTTATAAGTTCGTTAAAAAATAATGAAATTTTTCTAAATTTCAAAACAATTTAATTCAAACTTCTGATTTTCTTTTCTCCTTCATAAATCGTAACAAATTTTTATAATTACACCAAACGTTACGATATGTCTAAATCATAGGTTTAAAAAAAATTATTACCACACAAATATTATGATATATTATAAGTTTAAAAATCATAAATTTTATGTTTAGCCAAATTAATTCACATAAATCAAAATTACGAGTAAGTTACAACTTTTTAAAAGACAAATTGACAAGTTGATAGGTCAGTTTCACCTTAGCTGCCTACTACTTTTATTAGTACATTATATTATATGTTAAAAAGTAACAAAAGGACTAATTATTCCCAAACTTGACAAAATATATAACTTGGTATACCGCTCTTTTATTCAAAACTTGAATGTCTTAGAAAATGGTCCTTGTATAAGAAAAAAATTGCTCATTAAGTTTAATATTATAATATTTGTATGTATGACAAAAATTGAAACTTTTCAAAAGAGAATAGGATTAAAAAAAAAAGTTGCATGGTTCACTTGATAAGAAAAAATATTCAAATTTAGGTTAATTTAAGCCATTGATGTTTTGTCCTATAATGACGAGTCACGAATTATGGTAAGACGGATAGAATTTCATCATTTTCAATTAAAAAATTTGAATTCATATTTTAAATATTAGATTTTTTTAATAGAAAGTCATTCTTTTTCTTTCTTCGTTTTATCAAGGCAAATGAATTGATTTGTTTCATCCTTCTATCTATGTAATTTTGTGTCTCCTTTATGATCATGTTGAGAAAAA
Source organism: Solanum chiquidenum (assembly GCA_029582725.1). Taxonomy (NCBI): domain Eukaryota; kingdom Viridiplantae; phylum Streptophyta; class Magnoliopsida; order Solanales; family Solanaceae; genus Solanum; species Solanum chiquidenum. The sequence goes on from JAJOOS010004847.1 coordinate 7,882, forward strand.
ATGAGGTGTTTTGTTGTGTGAGACTGATAGAAATAAAGGATCGAGGCAACCATTATGGTATTTTCCTAGTGTTTTTCTATTTATTGAGTGGTAGGCGATATAGGAATTCAAGTATTGTTAAGGAAGAATCATATGTCTGACTAAAAATCACTTAGACGATCTTAATAGCTTAATGAGCTGATTACTTAACCACCTTATTAATAAGTGTTTGATTTCTCGTTTTGTAATTCTCTTTCTCATGTATCCTTTTCCGCCTTTGATATAATCATAAAACAAATAAACTCAAAGTCACCAAAATATGAAAAGACTAGAAAAAGGAAAAGAAAACTCTTTTACCTCATGTCCACTCTTTTTTTTAACCCCCTTTGCCTTTACTTGATTCCATTTGCTATGGGAGTGGAGAAAAAGAACTTCAATCATTTCCATAAAACCACCCCTCATATGCTCATGCACCATCTTTAATCATTTCACACAACTTTTCTTTTCCTCTTCTCCCAAAACAAAAAAGAAATCATAGTGATAAGATTAACTCGATCAGAAACGAATACAGAATTTAAAGTTGTTTTATCACGTTAAATTGAAAAGAAATCATAGTGATAAGATTAACTCGATCAGAAACGAATATAGAATTTAAAGTTGTTTTATCACGTTAAATTAATGAATGTGGAGTAACATTTATATACTCTTTTATCACTTGACTATTATCAATCATGCCTTCTCATTTAATTTAAAATTATTATAACTAAGGGGCCATTTTTGTTATTTTCTCATCCTCAACATTGTCTTCTCCCTATCTTATAATTTCTTACATATAAATGGAAAGACAAAACAAAAAAGATAATGTACACAAATTCAACTTTATTGTACTGTTTTCTTTCAAAAATTTCAAACAATCTAATCTACACACTGTCCACAAATTCAACTTTACTTTTTGTACTCTTTTGTTATTTATTATATATGATATACATGAATATATAACTTTAATAACTAAATTATAGTTAATTATACACATTTGTCTTCTTAATTTATCACTTAACTAAAAAAATAGGTGTAAATTATCATAATGAATTTGAAATTACGCGATCTTAAATTTGTTTGATGAGCAAAAAAATTTAATTTTAACCTTGAAAGTTGCATGTGAGGTAATCGAGAAATCAAAAGCTCAGTCATTTTCAACATCATTGAGTAATTTCCAGAATAGATTACAACAACAACATATCAGTATAATTCCACAAGCGGAGAATATGATATGTGAATTGTACCTAAATCTTATTTCTATCTTGTGATGGTTAATTAATGCTCGACTCAGATAAAAGCAAATTAAAACAGGTTTGAAGAGATAATAAAGTAGTAAAAAAAATATTTTGAAAAATAATACAAAAGTGAACAGTAACAACAACCGCTAATATGATAATCAAAATGAAAGTAAACTAATATAATTTAATATAAATATCGAGTACGAATAAATTTTTACACGGTATTATCATCAACACTATGCACAAATTCAACTCTTTTGTTCCTTAAATTCAACTTGTGTTTTTTGTTCTCTTCCCAACTTCCCGCGCTTTATGCCTTAAACCCAAAAAATGAACCGTTTTTCCTCCTCCATTCTCCTCCTCACACTTCTCATCTCCGCCGTGACCACCGCCGTAATCTCCACCGGCGACGGCAACGACACCGCCGCACTACTCCTCTTTCAGTCACAAACTGACATCCACGGCACTCTCCTTCACAATTGGACACTTCCGGTGAACTCCACCACCGCCTGCACTGCTCAATGGCTTGGTATAAAATGCATAAACAACCGTGTCTCCGCCGTAATCCTCCCGTCGTTCAATCTCCGGGGACCCATTACTGCTCTCTCTTCTCTACCTTTACTCCGCCTTCTCGACCTCCGTAACAATCGCCTTAACGGAACCCTCACACCCATTACCCAATGTACTAATCTTAAGCTCATTTACCTCTCCGGCAACGATTTCTCCGGCGAAATTCCGCCGGGAATTTCTTCTCTCCGTCGTCTCCTCCGCCTTGATGTTTCAAATAACAACCTCGAAGGTTCAATTCCGACCCAGATTGCGAATTTGACCCGATTACTCACACTTCGTTTACAGAACAATGAACTTTCTGGAACAATCCCAAAATCCCTAAATTCTCTTCAAAATCTTAAAGAATTGAACTTTTCGAATAATGAGCTTTATGGGTCTGTTCCAAATGGCTTATACAATCATTTTGGTGAAAATAGCTTTGATGGAAATGAGGGTTTATGTGGAATTGGGAATTTACCTCAATGTTCATATACAGGGGAAATAGTTCCTTCAAACCCTAGCTCTTTGCCTACAACCTCTACTGCAACAATCGAAGAACCCCACGAAAAATCGCGAAAAGGGTTAAGTAGAGGAGGGGTAGTAGCAATTGTGATGGTAAATGTGGTGGCATTGTTAGTTGTAGTGTCATTTATGGTAGCATATTACTGTGGGAAGTATTCAAGAACTCAGAGTTTTTCAATGTCAGGAAGTGAGTGTGGGAAGAGAAGGAGTAGTTATTCGAGCGAAAAACGAGTTTATGCTAATAACAATGGTGGTGGTGGTGGTGATAGTGATGGTACAACAGCTACTGATAGAAGTAAACTCGTGTTTTTCGATAGGAGGAAGCCATTTGAGCTTGAGGAATTGTTAAGAGCATCGGCTGAGATGCTTGGTAAAGGGTGTTTAGGTACTGTTTATAAGGCAGTTCTTGATGATGGGATTACAGTTGCTGTAAAAAGATTGAAAGATGCAAATCCATGTCCAAGAAAGGAGTTTGAACAGTATATGGATGTTATTGGGAAGCTTAAGCATCCAAATATGGTGAAACTTAGAGCTTACTATTATGCTAAGGAAGAAAAATTGCTTGTCTATGATTACTTGCCTAATGGGAGTTTGCATTCACTTCTTCATGGTAAACATTAGTAAATGTTCATGTCGAAGATTAAAGATTGTCTCTTTTTGGGGTTGTTAAGGTCTATATTGCTCGGATTCTTCAAAATGTCAATGGGTGTGTGTCGGATCCTCCAAAAATAGTGCATTTTTGGAGAATTCTGACGTTGTAATTCAAGATTGTCTTTTTTGGGGGTTGGTAAGGGTTATATTCCTTGAACTTTTCAAAAATATCGACGGATGTGTGTCAGATTCTCCAAAAATCTCTAGAAATAGTGCATTTTTGGAGAATCTTAAACGGGTGTGACATGTTTTGTAATTCAAGATTGTCTTTTTTGGGGTTGGTAAGGGTTATATTGCTCGGACTTCTCATAAATGTTGGTACGTACGTGTCGGATCCTCTAGAAATCTCCAGAAATAGTGCATCTTTGGAGGATCTGTATGGCAACATTTTTGGAGAGTCCGAGCGAATTGTAGGTAAGATGCTAATATTGATGGGATGTTTTTTCTTGATTCTAATAGGAAACAGAGGACCAGGGAGAATTCCATTAGATTGGACAACAAGGATTAGCTTGGTGCTAGGGGCAGCTAGAGGGCTTGCTCACATTCATGAAGAGTATGCAGATTCAAGAATCCCACATGGGAATGTGAAATCATCTAATGTGTTGCTTGACAAAAATGGTGTGGCTTGTATATCTGATTTTGGGTTGTCATTGCTTTTGAATCCTGTTCATGCCATAGCTAGATTAGGAGGATACAAAGCGCCCGAACAATCTGAAATCAAGAGGCTATCTCAAAAATCTGATGTTTATAGCTTTGGTGTACTGTTATTGGAAGTGCTCACTGGTAAAGCTCCCTCAGAGTACCCTTCACCGACTAGGCCTCGCGATGAGGAGGAAGAATTGCCAGTGGATTTGCCTAAATGGGTTCGATCAGTAGTGAGGGACGAGTGGACTGCTGAAGTGTTTGATCAAGAACTGTTGAGGTACAAAAACATTGAGGAGGAATTGGTGTCAATGCTACATGTAGCCATGGCATGTGTAGTGCCACTACCCGAAAAAAGGCCTACTATGGTTGAAGTTGTTAAGTTGATTGAGGAGATAAGAGTTGAACAATCTCCATTAGGTGAAGACTATGACGAATCGCGCAATTCTCTTTCCCCCTCCCTTGCCACCACTGAAGATGGACTCCCCGGTTACTAATTTTCGATCATCGTGGCATTGATGTTTCATAGTCCTAGTAGTATATGTTCAAATTTGCAGCATCTTACTGCAAATTGGTAAGTTCAAAAGTCATGGACTTATGTTTAATAGTTATTTGATTGCTTTGTGTTATTCCAAATTACTGCACTTTTGGAAAATCTGATGATCCAACAAGCATATAAGAAGTGCAGCAATCAGTCCATTATGTAGTTTTTTATAATGTAATGTAATGTTAATTCTTTGTATTTAATTCATTTTCAAGATTTGTGTTCTAAGGTAAAACCTCACTCTACTATGTCCTTACCGTTTGACTCTCGAAAAGTGAAACGTGACAAGTAAAAGTAAAAATGAAGGAAGAGAGTAACTTGTAGCGCTATTCGCAACTCAGTCCAAATATGACACTAGACACTCAGTCAACTTTGTTTTTTGGTTTTTCGCTTGGTGTTTGGTGTCCATTTTGGTCTGACTAATTCAGATTCTTATCAGAAAGTCCTATTATGAACAACCACATGTTCCTTACCAAAAGCGACTCCATTTTCAACGTTTGACCTTCTAGACTTGTTAAAATTTTCTGCTATCTTTTATTTTGACATTTAAACTAAAACTTGTTCCTATTGAACTCGTACACTATTCAAAACTTGTAATTCTCAGTGAATTAAGTATTTATAAAATTCCTTTTTGACTGTCCAAAATAATAATAATAATAATAATAATAATCATTTTTTAGACTGTCAAGTATTCATCACTGATGGGAAAAAGCAAAGCAAATTGATGGGCTGTCAAAAGACACGAACTCTCTTTTTAACGGACTTTACATTATTTTCACTTTGGCGTGATTTGCGCAATTTCACTCTTGCCACTTTTGATGTTTAATGAGTCAACTCACAAATTTGAGACCTACTTTAAATTTATATTGTTCGAACTTTTTAAAAATATTAATTATATGTGTCAAATTTTTCAACAATAATATATTTTTGACGAATTTAATATGGATATGATAACACTTATAAAAAGTTCTAACAACATAGCATTAACTGATTTTACGGACTTGTAAAGAAAAAAGCATAGAGTTTGTTGGATCCGATGTTGTTTAGTTTTTTAAGAAAATAACATTATTTGTGTCAAATTCTTCATTTTATTTTAAGGATTCAATAGGAAATTGACAATATATTGAAAGAATTTGAGCAGCATAGGCGATTACCAGAGTAATCGGGTGAAAGTGGTTAAAAGAAAAGGTAACACATCCAATTTGATCCATTAGACAAGGGTTGGATAATTGATCATATAAAAATAATTGAATATGGATAATTTACTAAAGAATTGGACATTCGACATATTATCAATATCCACTTCTTCTTTTTCACGAGTTTTTGCTTTCTAAACTAAGTTTATTTTAATTTTTAGCTTATCATATGAATTTATATTATAGACAATTAACCATTTTTAATACATATTAAATATGAGTGAATCAAATGGTTTGTTTATTTTTGTTCAAGTCATTGTTTGATCCATAAATATTCAATTTGACTCGCTTATTTATCGCTCCTACTCATACCAATCCAAAATGAATCGAGTGAATTTATGACAGTGATATTTTGTGTTCCTTTTGTGGACCATAGAGTATATGGGTTAAAAAAACAGTACATTTAGCCTTAGTTTGGGGTTTAATATAGAAAAACAAGAAACATAATACGATAGACTTTTGTATATGTTATACCTAACTTATGACAACATGTACTCTTCTTATTATGACATAGTCCGAGACGAATTCATGATTTAAATATATATGTATATTTAATGAATTTCATAGTATATATGTGTATTTAGGTAAAATTATTAAGTTTGCGTGATCGACATGTTATATTGTTGATCCAACCCTGAATATCATCAAGAATAGTAGAATTCTAACCCTTATGTTCTAATTTATGCGGTAACATATCTTTATTAGTTAATCTTTAAAAAGATGATACATTTCGATATATTTCGATATATGAAAACATTTGTACACTACTCATTTTACCCATCGCGTGAAGCTTTTCAAGCCTCTTTTTTATATAAATATAAACTTTTTTGTCGAGTTAAACTATATTACGTAAACTGAAACAACGAGAGTATAAGATTTTTCAATGTAAAGATTTTATAACCATAGAAATATTAATGACATTTACATTAATAAGTTTTAAAAGTTCTATAGCATATAAATGCTATGACATACTTCAGACCACACATTTCAGAAAATTCATTTCTTTTTTAAACTCTCTATACTAATTTTAAACGTTATATAAATTGAAACGGAGAATTAGTAGTGATAGACCATGGAACCATTCCTAACATATAGTTGTATAACATAGTAGTAGTACTATGATAGACATTAGACCATTGACATTGTGACATAGCTACTCGAAACATTAGGTAAACATAGTTATATCATAGTTTGTAGCCCATAGGCATGTAAAATCTCAAATACTTACAACTGCAAAAAACACAAGACCACACCATTGTAACATCAAAGAGGTACTACTACTAGTCTACTAATACTTCCTCCGTCTCATATTAGTGGTTCACTCTTCCCTTCATACGCCCCTTAAAAATTCATAAATAAGGACAATTTTACTAGGCGGCGCAAACTATCTTAGCATAGTAATCCCAATTATTATGAGAATTTGTTTTCGCATGTATTATTGTAGTTCAATTTTACCATCAATGTATACAGCTTGAAAACCTTTTGATTTGTAGCAACCAGTTATATATTTGCCTTAGCTTTGAGGTTACATAACTAAATTGAACACAATCATGAATTATAATCATCTTTTAAGTAATTCTTTAACAATATTAATTGTAGGAAGAGTCGGACCACAAGAGGGGTATGACGTAGACAACCTATCCTAATGCAAATAGTAGTAATAGTAGTAGTAGTTTCCTCCACTTGAATCTGTGACCTATAAGTCACAGCGGAAACAACTTTACCATTGCTCCATGACTCCAAAGGGAAAAGGAAAGAAATGAGAAAGAGAACCAAAACTAGAAGGTATTTTGACTTGCATATCTTCAAAAATCCCAAAATCTGTGTGTATATTTAAGACAATGCAAACTAAGTCCCTTTTAATTTCTAAGACAGCAAAAAAAAAAAGGTTTTCCTGCTTTCCAAGAACATTAACTTATCTCACTACACATGTTTATAATCCAACCTATACCACTAGTCCAGTAAAAAAAAAAAAAAAAAATCTAAACTACAACATACAGTTCATCAGTTCCATGAACTAGATGATATCTTTATCTCTGTAATATTCAGTTTGAAGTTGGATCGAATTATCGTCCGAGTATAAAGTCATGGGGCGATCATCATTCAACTCAGAGAACTCCATGGTCATTGAAGCCTCAATGCTGCTCTCCCTAAATCTCTTTTATCTTTAAAGATGAAGGTAAATGCCACACATCTCAAGAGAACGCTAGCTAACACGTCCTGTCTGATCGATCAGTGTACCCACCTGCTCTCCACATAATGCTCTTGATATATTTCCAGGCCCATGAAGATTGAAAATAACAACTGCAAGAAAAGCAAAGCGTGTCAAGAAAGGGAACTAAACACACTTCCATGAAGTATGTCGATGAAAGATGGATATTAGAGGCAACATTCTATAGGATAGTCTGGCAATGTAAAGAGCATGCTCAGAAAATACGGACCAGGAAGTGCATTCTCCTCGCATAATGTAACAGCCATTAGGTCCAATGGGGAATCTCCTCCGGAAACCAGCTCCCTGAAGGAAATATGCTCAGCAACAACATTATTATTTCGGGAGTCACAGACATAGACACCGTCTACATTTGTAGCCTTGAGTACGGCATCAGCATGAACTGAAAAGGAAAAGTTCGAATCATTAACCACTCAGCGAGAATAAAAAACAGACATTTCGAGTGTAACATTACGTACTTTCAGAAGCTCTGAGTGCTGCAACTGTATCCGTAGAGAAGAGTGGATTCCCTGTGCCAGCTCCAATACCACCAAAGATCACAACTCTACCTTTTTCAAGATGCCGCATAGCTCGTTGCCTGCTGTATGGCTCAGTAAGCTCGGGCATGTTAAATGCACTTTGCACACGAGTTTGCACACCAACCTTCTCTAATGCCGACTGCAGCAGTATGGAGTTCATCAGAGTTGCCATCATTCTGCAAGATTAGGAAATAATAGGCACAATTAGTTCATCAAAGAAGAATGGGAAATATCATTACTAAGTCTAGAAGTGAGAGCAAACTATCTCACATTAGTGAACTAGACCATTAGTCAACACCAGTGGCGTCACATTTTAAAATGATAACAGGTATATAAGATATTACAATATCATAATAAGAAATATATAGAAAATTAAACACAGTTTATGTATATTACTACAACTCTTCTTAATCAACTTCCTTGGCAAGAAAGAAGATGATAGCACAACCACAAAGGAGAAACATCATTCCATGAACATTTGTCGCCGTTCTTTACAAGTGTAACTCTTGGACTTTGAGGCTCAACCTTTTGTTAAGCTCCAAGAGGTCAGTGGTTCAAACCTAGACAACATTTTTTTTACAGATGAGGCGTGAAAAATTTAAAATACAAAATGAAGTGGTGTTGAAAATATGTCCCAAGATATTGCAGAAATAAAACAGTTAGCTATTTTTAGGGTATTTAAATTATGTTATTAGAGTCCTATTTGACTTATATTCAGGAGTTAGTTCTTTTTATTTGTTATTTGAATTAAACTGATAAGTTAGTATCTTATTTTTCTATTTTTAGTTAGAAATTATATCTATAAATGCAAGTCTCTGAATTATTAATAAAATAATTCCCTTTGATAATACTGTAATATTTTTTCTGTTATTTTCTTAATTAAAAAAACCAACAATTGGTATCTAGAGCCTTCTTCTTGAGGGACCTGTGAGTAGAAAAATGAATTCCGAAAATAGTTTTTCACGAATGGCTCCTCCTATTTTTTATGGTGAGAATTATCAACTATGGGCTGTGAGAATGGAAACTTACTTGGAGGCTCTTGATCTTTGGAAAGCCGTGGAAGAGGATTATGAAATTAATCCGCTGCCAAATAATCCCACCGTGGCCCAGATCAAGAGTCACAAGGAAAAGAAAACCATTAAGTCGAAGGCAAAAGCAACTTTGTTTGCTGCTGTTTCGACAACTATTTTCATGAAAATCATGACTCTCATATCACCAAAAGATATTTGGAATTATCTGAAGAAAGAATATGCTGGAGATGAAAGAACACGAGGAATAAAGGTATTAAATTTAATGAGGGAATTCGAATTGCAGAGAATGAAAGAGTCGGAAACAGTTGAGGAATATTCTGACAGATTGCTTGGTATTGTCAATAAGGTAAGATTACTAGGCACTGAATTTAAAGATACAAGAATTGTTGAGAAAGTTCTTGTTACCATGCCCGAAAGATATGAAGCATGTATAACTACCTTGGAAAACACACAAGATCTGTCCAAAATTACCTTGGCAGAATTGTTAAATTCTTTGCAGGCTCAGGAACAAAGAAGACTTATGAGGCAAGATGGCATGGTTGAAGGAGCATTAGTAGCCAGCCACAAAACTCAAAGCAAGGGTAAATTTTTGAAAAATTACCCACCTTGTCAGCACTGTGGAAAAAATGGGCATCCTCCATATAAATGTTGGAAAAGACCAGATGCACAGTGCAAGAACTGCAAACAACTTGGCCATGAAGCTGTGATTTGCAAAAGCAAATTTCAAAAAGATGAAACAGTTGCCCAAGTCACTACTGAAGAAGAAGAAGACCACTTATTTGTGGCAACTTGTTTTTCAACCAAAAAATCTGATTTTTGGATGATTGATAGTGGTTGTACAAACCACATGACATATGAAAGAAATCTTTTTAAAGAGTTCATTTCTATGGAAAATAAGAAAGTCAGAATTGGGAATGGTGATTGTATTCCTGCAAAAGGAAAAGGGTTTGTTTCAATTAAAACAAATTCAGGTACAAAAATAATTTCAGATGTTCTTTATGTGCCTGATATTGATAAAAGTTTGTTTAGTGTTGGTCAGTTAATAGAAAAAGGATTTAAATTATTATTTGGAGACAAATATTGTCGAATCTTTGATTCTACTAAGCAAGAGATTTTACAAGTTGAAATGAGAGGTAAGAGCTTCTCATTTAATCCAACAGAAAATGCACACAAGCCTTGCAAGACAAAGGATGAATTAGCAGATTTGTTCACAAGGTCAATTTCAGATGAGACTACAATCTACAATTCCTAATCCAAGAAGGAGTGTTGAAAATATGTCTCAGGATATTGCAGAAATAAAACAGTTAGCTATTTTTAGGGTACTTAAATTATGTTATTAGAGTCCTATTTGACTTATATTTAGGAGTTAGTTCTTTTTATTTGTTATTTGAATTAAACTGATAAGTTAGTATCTTATTTTTCTACTTAGGAATTATATCTATAAATGCAAGTCTCTGAATTATTAATAAAATAATTCTCTTTGATAATACTGCAATATTTTTTCTCTCAAAGTTTCTTAATTTCTTTATTAAAAAACCAACAAGTGGCTTGCCTTCGAACTCGCGAGCTTTAGTTGAAAGCAGTGGCACCTGACCAGTAGAGCAACACAGCATGTTGTGTCAAGCAGTGTCATGTCAATGAATATACTCTGTCCCTAATTACTTGTCCACATTGCCCCCAGGGCCTAGCTCAAGTGGCAAAAGGTGGAGGATTTGTGGCTTAGGTCACAGGTTCAACCCCCACACCATGCAAAGCGAAGCCCGGTATTTAAGTGGAGAAGGGTAGAGGGGCGGGCCCATTATCCACCGAGTTTAGAAGGCTGTGATTGGTCCAAAGGGCGGGTCACAGACGGATTTCTCGATTATAAAAAAAAAAATACTTGTCCACATTCCTTTTTTTAGTTGTCCCTAATTACTTGTCTATTTTGACAAATCAAGAAAGGACAAATTTTTTTACCTATTATACCCTAAATTAATTACTTTGAAAAAAGTAGAACTTCTTGAAAATATTAAGTTTTAAATTCATCCACTAATAAGGGTAAAATGGTAAACTCACTATGTCAATTATTGATTTCTTAATAGGTGTGCCAATTCAAAAGTGGACAAGTAATTAGGGACAGAGGGAGTACATATTTAGTATAAAAAATTGACAAAGAGGTGTCACATGACACCGCTTGTCCTAGAATAAATCTGCCCTGTTCAACACATACTTAAGACATGATTGTGTGAAACAATTTTTTTATCTTTATGAAAGGGTAAAGTTTGTGTGAAATAATCCAGCTTATGCTTCTAATAATCAAATCAAAATGAGAAAGAGCTTGACCGCAACTCTAGATCCCCCTGCCTTCTCCACATCCATCCCCTCCCCCAAACCCCCATTAAACCTCACTCAAACTATACAAACCACATTCCAATCCCCTACACTCTCCTTGTGTAACTTGCCACCATGTCCTGCAAACCACCATTCACCACCCCAAGCAAACCATTGGGTTAGCAGCCGTCGGTAAGGTATTGAGATGAGGCTAAAAGGTGACTTAGTGAGTATGTTGAGGGGCAGAGGAAGGGAAGCATGGTACAAGGGTCAAGGACAGAGTAGCAGAAAAGCAGGTAAAGATTATCAAAGCTAGTTGACCTTTTAAATCAAATTTTGGGGCTGGAATCATATGATTTAATCCAACTTCATTTTCTCAAAGTTTAAAGTAGCCTTGGTTCTTCCACTAGCCATTAGGGGCAGACCCATGTATAACCTGCCGGGTATTTGAGCACCCATTAACCCGATGTAAATTACGTATTGTTATATAGGAACTTATTATCAGATAGATATATTAAACATCAGCACCCAGTGATAAAAAACCCTTGACTTGAAGTCTTACCTTGGGGAGATGTGCGAAGGGGTTAGATACCTAGGTGGCTGCAAATTGTTTATAACTCAAGTTATCTTTTTCTGCTTTGAAGTCAAATGTTTCCTTCTTTTTCTCCAATACAGATTCTTCATTCCTTTTCTTATACTTTATTTATGGTTTTTCCTTTTAATTTGGTTTCAACTTAGTGATTCCTCCTCCCCCATTTAACTTTCTTCATTACCTTTACGTTTAGTTGTAAATTTTCTTCTATACTTGTGTAATTTCGTGTGACTTAAAAAATCAGCATTCTCTTGTTTTTCTTGAGAAATTTTGGCCTGTTCATTTTCTAAGAAATGAAGAGTTCTTTAAAACTACTACGTTTAAATAGTTGTGCAATTATATTAAGCGATTATAGTAACTTTATATCAAAAGAAGTGAGCACCTACAAGCTTACAATCCTGGATCCGCCACGGAGAGCCATATTCAAATTGAACTTTTTGTCAGTTTATTCAAGTTAAACTAATTATTTTAGCCAAACATTTGTTGCACTTACTATAAATTAAAAGCCCAGAATCTCGTAACCAAGGAACCTCAAATCAAATAATCATACCCATGTTTGTACCGAAGTTCTTATCTTTTTTGGTAAAGCACATTAAAAAATTTATTCCGCGTTTGTACAGAGTACAAGCCCCTATAATTGTTATTACAAAATAAAGGGACAGCCCAGTGCACTAAAGCTCCCACCTCCCACTATGCGCGGGGTTCATAGACCTGAATCTCTAGATTCAATTTTTTCCCCTTTCCCTTTCTTTTAAAGACTATTCCATGGTTGTACAAAGTACAAGCCCCTATAGTTCATATTAGAGATCATTCAAAAAAAAAAAAAGATCTACATGTCATAGACCAAACTCTATAAATTCTTTTTTGTTCTTTATTCCTTTTTCCTCATGCATTTCAACTATTTAGTCATACCAATATTGCCATGCATAAAGATATAAATGAAGCAATCATAATATATCTTAATGATTAAAAGCTACCAAAAGTATCCAACCAAAATAAAGAGTTACCATAGATATAAATAGCATAGAAACCGAAAACTACAAACAGAACATAGAAGCTACAAACATTCACTGGACTATCAAGATCATCCGCATATGAGGATGTGAGTTTATCATTCCAACTCTTACATGAAAACAAACCAAATGAACGACAGTAAAACTTAGCTAACAATCGCACAACAAATTATAACTGAGACGGGGAAATTACCCAATTTGATAGGCAGTACATCTATCCAATCCAGTTGAAGTTACCCATGTGTCTCCGCAAAAGAAATTGCGTCCGCCAACAACTATTGCCACCTATGGCAACAATAAACATGCATATTTCAAGGGATCAGATTACATACAAATGTAATAATCCTCGGGAAAAAATTCAGAAGCTTTTCTGACTGATACCTCTATACCAAGACGACAAGCTATTGAGACTTCTGTAGCAACTAGCGTGGCCACCTGGTATATTAAAAATTCAAACTTTATTATCAGCATTGACAATAAAGTAGAGACTTGCCCCATTTACAAATACAGATAACTACATCTCACTTAATCAGGAAACAGAGTAAAAAATGTAGCAGCAATAAATATAACATCTTGCTTGCCCAATCGAATTCTCTTACACAAGCTAAAAAGGTTTTATGCATTCATCTCGCTGGTAATATTGACATCAAGTTTGTGATATATTCATTTCCATGGAAGGTCACAGGAAAATCACCAAGTGGACATAACATGATTTCTTCATTGAATATAGAGTAAGAAAGTAATGACCATCCTACAAGAAAATCTAAAGTTCTTAGTCATCCCAAAATTCATAGACCTATTTGTCGTAGGCCAACCTACTTCCACAGCAGCTTGAATTAAATTGGTAAAATTTCTTAGGAGAAGGCGAAAATAGAGAACAATGGAATAAAAAGATCTATATGCAAGAATACAAATAAGGTGGGATTAAGTTCCTTGTAAAAAATATTGAGCTTCAAGTTTTAGTCATGTTAATATATTTACTTTAGGTTCAAATGGTTGATAAGAGTCTTTTAGTTTTGTCAGAGTGTTTTGAGTTTTATGCCAGAAGAAAATCTCGACTACTTTTAGCACTAAAGAAACTAAATGTTTATAAATTTTGACTGAGACAGACTCCAATGGAGCGGCATGGACAGTAAGGGGTTTATACAGACAACCCCAACTTGATTAGTATTGGGGTATAGTAGTAATTGTTGTAAAGGTTTGTGCTCTAGACTGTTAAATGCCACATCAACTAATAGTCAAACTGCAAGGAAAAAGCTTTCCTCAGCGTTACAATCATTCTGAAATTCAAACTTAAAAGACATGTTTAGCTTCTTGACCTAAATAAATTTTACTACTTTCATTTTGCAAATATAAGTCAACCCTGTATTCATGCAATAGATATGTCTCCATCAATAGATCCACTGATTTGTCACCCAAACTTGCACGTAAAAAATGTCAACATAATGTAATATCTTGAATTTGACACTCAGAATGAAAATAATCACGTAGCACGTCCTCTCCAAACTACCATCAAAATTTTAAGCCCAATTCGTTTCTTCCAGGGTTAAACAAGTTTTGCTTCAAAATATGAGAGTATATTGGTAGTAAATTAACCTTTGGATCGATGTTGTTTGCATCACTAGTGTTTGGTGTCATTCCAGCTAGTGCAGCACCACTAATTTTAAGAACTACCCTTCTCCACCTTGGACTCATAGAAGATTTCGCCTTCACAATCTGTCCGCTGGGACTAGGCACCGCTGTTCCACATCTGAAGAAGGTTAGGAGGAACAGAAATGTTAGATAATCCGCCAAACAGGAAGAAGAACACTTCAAAGTATTTTATATGCAGATTTTCACTAGAATACGCAAGGTTAGCAAATAGCTGCTACATCAAAAAAAGAAAAGACAAGGAACTCCAATTTATGCTAAATTTTGATACACATTTAACTGATTAGTTCTCTATAAGGGACAACTCGAAAAGTAATTAATCTGTTCTAAAAGACAATTGAAGATTTAGAATTTTCCTACCAAATTAGAACACAAAATTCACATCTTAATAAAATGAATCACATAAGGACTATAGCTCACTAAAAGCAAGAAAGATAACGACTTAGATAAGCAGTTTCCTGTGTATTGACAAAATAACTCATTCGTTAACCATATACAAAGATTCATCTTTTTTTCCAGCACAAGTTCATGTGATCCTTGCAGCAGAAAAATTAGTCTAAAAATGAAAAAAACCAAACAGAGAAATTTCATTCCACCAATGTCGTATCGACCTTGATTTACATCGAACATCAATATTTTGAAGCCATATCGGTTATATATATCATTTGTATCCATTCTACTAAATAAATCAACATTTTTTATTAGATGCAAACAACAACAACAACAACTACACCACAGTCCCAAACAAGTTGAGGTCGGCTATATGAATCCCCACTCCAACATTTAAGCTGATTTCATGTCATCATCGTATTAAATATTTTTATTTCAAACCCCAACAGTACTCGATAAATTAAGGATTTTTATTAAGGCAAACAACAACTACTACGGCTCAGTCCCAAACAAGTTGACGTCAGCTATTGAATCCCCACTTCCCATTTAAGCTCATTTCATATCGTTATCTTACCAAAGATATTACCTTTTCGATTGCCTGCCAGTGCTGGAGTTGTTCACTGGAACAATGGCTTTGTCTTCCTCAGATGTAGCTTTTACTGATACCGAATTCCCAACAATCTGCTCCATTTGCTTGAACCATGGCCAATGACTAATCGTTAAGCCGCCGTTACTCATCCGATGCCTCTCCAATTTATACCTCTTCTTCAAATTATCAACTTTGTTCTTACACTGTTCTACACTCTTCGATTGCTTCTCGCATCTTTCACTCACCATCGCCGCCACTTCTTCCCAATCTCTCCCTCTCAGATTCCCTCTATTCAATTGCACAAATTTCTCCATATACGCCTCCAATAAACAGGCTATCGCCGTGTCACTCCATTCTTCTCTATCCTTCCGGTACTCTCCGCTGCCACTACCGGAGGATGAGCTGATTTTCGTTCTCTTATAACTATACGGTGTCCCGTTATCACCGATATCTTCTCGATCGGCTCGTTTGTCGTTTGATGATTTACCTCTCGATCTATTAACATTGGTGTCGTTCTCAAACGGAATTGACTCGTTCTCGTAGGGGTTCACTCCGATATGATACGACTGTGCGTTATTATCGCTGTATCCATCACCGTCGTCGTCATCGCCGGAAATGTTCTTCGGACTACCGGCGGAGATCGGCGGGGGATGGATTTGCACAGGCTTGTACCGGACGGAGGAGAAAGGTTGGTGGTGGTAAGTAGGGTTTGCGGTGGTGGTGGTGGGAGTGACGGCGACGGCAGCGTTATCGTCACCGAGGAGAGAGAAATCGTCGTCACAAGAAGCCATGTACGTTAGGGCTTGGGAAACGGAGAGAACAGACGACGTGAAAGGTAACGTTTGTGAGGTTCACCGTTAATGCAATGCATTCCTTTGAACCGTTACAAATGTTGTGAGTCCGTTAGGTAAGTGAGTTATTGCCAACTTACAAATTTCATATTGTAAAAGTAGGTCGAAGAAGTACTAATGAGATCGATATGGTGTAGCTTGCTCACCGAGAAGATGATTCTAGATAGAAAGTTGGTAATAGTATGGGAAGTTAGTAGATGGTGGAGAGTTGTTGGATCCTCCGTCGAGTTGCGTATCGGTCGGTTCGATTCTGAAGTTTAATGGTTTGATTTATCAGTTATCGATTTGTAGACATGCTAAATCATTATAAAACCATTAAGATATTGACTTATCGATTATTGATATTTATGAATCAAGAAAAATCATAAAATTCACTTAGAAATAAGGTGATAAACCAAATGAACAATGCACATGAGTTGATAGATTGCATTTGCTCAAAAGCAAACACTAACATATTGTAAAATAACAGAGAGTTTGACTCAACCAGAAATAAAAATATGAAACAAAACTCTTAGTCAAGAACTTTATATACCCAATGATATAAATGTAATCTATTGATTTACTATCGAGTCATCGGTTAACCCGTTAAGAAAAAACTCAAACCTTTAAGAATTGATAATCGAATAAAAAAATTAAATTCATTATTGCAACCGCTAAACCAATAGTCCATTATCAATAAATCAATAACTTTTTTATAGTTTAGATCATCAATTTTGAACAGCCTTACATACTAGTAGTCGTAATATTATTCTACAGGTAAGGTAATCTAAAACTATTTACCTTATAAAATATATTACATTGAGTATGTTATTAATTATTACATTTGATAGATTAAAATATTTAAATTATATTTTCTCTAGGAAAAAAAAAGTTTTTAAAAATGAAGAAAAATGTCTTCTTGTGAAAGTAGCAAAACAAATTCTACAAATAATACAACACAATTATTATCTCATCTTAACCCTCTAATACACATCACACCCACTTCACCACACTCATAATCCACTCATATAATCTATTAAAATGATTATCTAAGATTATATATAATGTATTTGAGACAGAGTCACAAAACTATAGTGCTCATGGAAATTTCAATAATTTAATACTTTAATTAGCAAAAAAGTTATGTACATTTTATCTGTACATCGATCGGTTCAATTCGATTTCGAAATTTATCAATTTGACTTATCGATTTGTAGACATGCTAAATTGTTATAGAATCATTAAAATATTACCGGTTATTGGTGTATTGGTTATTGATTGTTGTTGATTTAACAGTTAAGATTTGACACAAAAAAAATATTGACAATCACTTGGAAATAAGGTGACAAACCAAATGAACCATGCATATGACTTGACAGATTGCATCAAAAGCAAACATTGTCACATTGTAGAATAACTGAGAGTTTGAGACAACAAAAAATAAAAGTATGAAACTAAACTCTATATACCAAATGTTATAAATATGATTATTTAATTTTCTATCGGATTATGAAATAACCTGTTAAGAAAGAACCTTAAACTGTTAAGAATTGATAACCCGATAATAAAAAAAATCAAATTGTTAAATCAATTACCCATTACCAATAAACCAAGATTCTTTTTTCGATTCAAATTATCGATTTTGGTTCGATTTTGAATAGTCCTACATTTCACTAAACATTCAACATGACAACATGGAATCTTAGGGCCTAAATCGCCAACGTGAATAATGAATTACTAAAGGACCTCACCTTTAAGATTAGCTCTGTTATAGTTACCCAAGTAGCTATAGGGTGTATTCGATACGATGAAAAATATTTTCATGTGTTTGGTATGTATGAAAACTGAAAAGTATTATCCTACAATTGTGGTCAGAATCATTGAGTAGGTGATTTTGCTTTTGGAGTTACAGCATTCAAGGATTTAATCAGATGCATTAATTTAATAAAAAAACAAAGGGTTATTGTCACGCCCCGAGACTACCCCCGAGACGCGGACACGGGACTTAGGACCACAAGTGATCCCAAGCTAACCCTGCTGGCATGATCATGAGCATACTAAATATAATCTGAATAATAGAATCTGTGCGGAAGCTAAATCATAAATAAGATGAAAAGATGGGGAATACCCATATACTATAACTGAGATATATGAAAACTGATGAGTTTAATACAAGGAAGTTATTAACTCAAAAGTAAGCTGAATCTAACTATGTCTGAAATAAGCCTCTAATCTAACTAGAAATGTTGGGACATGCCCCAACTAGATCTAGCAAAACTGAAACTAAAGACTAAAAGCGATAAAGATAAACATGTCACTAGTCCTCGAAAAATGAGGACTCACCACTGATGCTGCTGAACTGAAGATCGGGAACCAATCTAAGCGTGATCT
>JAJOOS010004849.1:0-33906 GCA_029582725.1 Solanum chiquidenum
ATTAAGTTCAATAAAGTTCTAATTAATTATGGTCAATAAGATTTCAAGTACTTCAAAATTCTAATTCAGTTCAAATAAAATCCAAGTTCTAATAAAGTTAAAAATTAAGTTCTAATTAATTAAGGTCAACAAGATTTCAAGTTCATATTACTAATTAAGTTCAAGTTATAGTAAATTCAAGTTATAATTAATTATAAGTTCTAATTAAGTTGTAATTCAAATCCCTAAAATCCCAAATTCGAACTAGCTAGCTAGTGCTATAATCTCAAATTCAAAGTATTAGTCCTAAAATCTCAAATATAATTCAAACTAGTCCTAAATTTCAAATTCAAACTAGCCTTAAAATCACAAATTCAAAGTACTCCTAGAATCCAAATATCAAACTAGTGCTAAAATCCCGAATTCAAACTATTAGTAGTCCTAAAATCTCAACTAGAATTCGAACTAGTCTTAAAATCACAAATTCAAACTAGTCCTAAAATCCCAAAATCAAACTAGTGCTAAAATCTCAAATTCAAACTATTAGTCCTAAAATCTCAAATATAATTCAAACTAGTCCTAAATTCCAAATTCAAACTAGTCTTAAAATCACAAATTCAAACTAGTCCTAAAATCCCAAAATCAAACTACTGCTAAAATCCCAAATTCAAACTAGCTAGCTAGTCCTAATCCCAAATTCAAACTAGCTAGCTAGTCCTAATCCCAAATTCAAACTATTAGTCCAAAAATCTCAAATATAATTCAAACTCTAGTTAGTCCTACAATCCAAAACTCAAACTAACTCAAATAATACCCAAATTCAAACAACTCCTTAAATACCCTAATTCAAACTAATCCTACAATCCCAAAATCAAACTAATTAACTCAAGAAATAGCCAAATTCAAACAAATCCTAAGATACCCTAATTCAAACTAACCCTAGCATTAAAATTTTCAATTCACTCACTAACAAATAATCCCTAATTCAAACTAACAATCAATAAACACAAAATTATAAACTAATTGTAATTAAATAACTAACAAAATCAAATATATCTCAAATTGATTTTTTTTTTTATAAATAAAACCCTAACCTTAAAGGAGAAGGAGAGAGTGAAGAGAGAGGGGAAAGAGGCGGTGGCAACTCCGGCAGGTGAAGGCTCGCGACGGCAGCTCCTGACGACTCCAACCGGCGGCAACAACCAATGGAGGGACGGTGGCGGTGGTGAGGATCGGAGTGGAGAGAAGGAGGGGAGAATGTGAAATGGGGGAAACTGCGTCTGTATCTATCAGATATTTAATGAAAAACGACGGACAACATCTCTATGTCCGTCGCTTTTTTTAAATAGTTGACCAATATTTTGACCAAAAAGCAACGGACAAAGAGACACAGTCCGTCGCTTATTTAAAATATTTGACCAAGAAGCGACGGACATAAAGATGATGTCCGTCGCTTTCATAAAAAAATAATTAGTAAAATAAAATAATTCAAAAGCGACGGACGGTGTGACTATTGTTAAATTTATATATAATTATTTTTAATTTAAAGCGATGGACAGCGTCTATATCTATATTAAATAAATAATTATTAATTTATATATATATGGCGCAAAAATCCGCGGAAAAAAGCAACGCTCTAAGAGATGTCGTCCGTCACTTTTTGTAAAATAATTTTTATTAAAAGTGACGGACAGTGTGGCAAATGGCATCGCTTTTTGGAGCGACATCGCTTTTCTGTCCGTCTTTTTTTAGCAGTTTTTTAGTAGTGTCTAAACTGTTCTACATCCTCTTTTACTCTAACACTCGGGAGAAGTTTACCTCACGACTACCGAACTCTCCATAAGCAGGTACTAAGATCTCTTTCTAAGGTATTTCTCTTAACCTCTTCTGATTACATACCATCTCGGTACACCTCTTAATGCTCTTGTTACTCTTGTGACTTAGACACACTTCACTGCCCTTATCTAAAGGTTAAGGTCTCTCACTGGTACCACTCATATTTATTGTAGCTAACATCTCAATTCCTCAACTACTCTATGTCAAGTCTTCTAGATCAAATCTCAAGACTAACATCATCACCCTCATGTTGCCATCCTTTTGATCAAGATACTCATCTCAAATTCAAGATTAATGTTTATTACTAAACCCGCATATCAATATGATTGTTCGCTTACTATACTAAATTACAACTACTGGATACAAATTCAGAAACACTCGTCCACTAGGACCTTATGACAAGTAGTCAATTCTTACCTCTAAGCCTATACACTCACAATTTACCATCACATTCCACTTCAAAACTTAAATACTATTTACTCACTTATTGTGCATTATCTCTCAAATAGTTCTATCATCCTCTGACTACCATGGGGTTTCCCCCTTCAAAGTTCATAATCCTAGCTTGGGTCTATCACCTCATGAATACTCTGCTATCTGATTTCACACATATAATTAGTCTCTTCTAACACGATGACACATCAATATCAACTTTATTCTGGTTAAAAATATACTCTAACTCATCTTGACTAGTAACTATTCTTCTTCCTTCTATCAAGAACTCTCTACCACATTATTATTCCTTATTCTACTCATAAAAGAACTCATCACTTATAATTGACTGGGTACGCAATTGCAATAACATAATCTACCATATCACTATCTCTTTTCCTTAGATTACTGAATCTATGCATGCTTTTCTCTTTACTTAAGGGAACTCTTTACTACTACTGCTCATAATGTCGTAACTCATGCTACCTTTTAGGGTGGAAATATTACCCAAGCACTAAAACATACTTCCTTATAAGGATCTCAGTTGAAACAATGATTAGAGAAGAAAGTACATCTAACTCTTAGCTTGAACGCACGATCCATATGAACATGAGTGCATTCCTCTTAAACTCAACACTTAAGTCATTCATAGGCTTCTCTCAAGCCCCTCTAGAGTCTCACGACTTCCTCAAGACTCTTGCTAAGAACAACTCATCAATAAAAGACTAATTTTTCCTTTTCAACTACCTCTAGTATGATGGGTAGTCGAATGAATTTGAGAAATGCACGAGTATGAATAAGTCTCTATGACATAGCTCGAATGCACGATTAAGAGTATGAAAGAAAGGAACATTTTCTTAAATGTCTGTAGTCTCTCATTTATAGAAGTGGGCCCTCACAACCATAAACAAGATCCTACCGACACGGCTTCATAGACACCCTAGGACACTTTAACTCTGTGCTATGATACCAAGTTTGTCACGACCTGAGTTTACACCCTGGATGTGGCCGGCACTCGAGAACCATTGTTGGTCCCCAAGCGAACCCTCATCCTCGCTGACTACAAGAGGAAGACTAACTTAAGCATGCAAAAGGTTAAAAATTGAATTAAATTCATTAAACTCAAATACAAAGATTTAACTCAAATAATTAACTCTGAATATAATAGAACATTCAACAAGCTTGAAATAGGCAACTCAAGTCTTTAAAATATTTAACAAAATAAATGAAATAGACTTCTCAATGACGCCTTTAAATGATAAATGTGGAATTCGGTACAAGACCCACGACATCCTGACTAAACTGAAAGTAAATGGAACCTTCCGGAAGCAAGGAGGCTCACCATAGCTAACTCAAATTACAAGTGGTCTCAACGAAGCTTCTGTTGATGACCCTGAATACATGTATCTGCATCATAAAAGATGCAGACCAAATGGCATCAGTACATAAGAATGTACGAGCATGTAAGGGGAATTCTAAAGCATAAACATAAGCTTGAACTGATGGAAAAGAAACATACTTACCTCTTCTCAACTCAACTCAACTCAAGAAACATAGTTAAACTCAACTCAAAGAAAATGGGGTCAACTAAATGATAAGATATTCAACTCAGTATACTCAACTCTGGATACTCAACTCAATGATAGGACACTCGACTCTGTATACTCAACTCTAGATACTCAACTCAATATAAACCAACAATAAAAGATGCAATATATGGAAAGCTTTTAAAACAGTATATAGAAACTCAATGTATTGAAGAATACAATATTAACTCAGTTTATATATAAATATACAAAGTAAATTCTGTGTATATTTGTGGGAGATTCTCTAACCGTCATCCATCACTATGAGCTATGTGATGATTCAACGTCTTGCCCACGCTGCCAGAATTGTCCTATACTTTGCCAGGGTATAGGACCTACTCACTAAGTGGATCCACTAGTCTATGCTAAAAAGCACTAAGGAATCATCTAAAAAGTATGACCCTTTCTACCCATGTTGCTACATGGTTTATGGGGGCTGTGAGTTATCTGAACTCTCCCCCATATCGATGCGCAATACTACTCCCACATATAACTTAGCTCATTATGTTTTAAAGAAAACATTTCCTCTTTCTGTGGTTTGAGATTATTACTCAAAAATATTTCTCTTAAAAGAGATGGAACTCAAACTACTCAAAAATCTTTTGGGAGTCTCAGTTTCCTCTCATCTTAAATGTAAATAATATTTACTCTTGAGAATACTTAGTTCCCATATATAATTTTAAAGAAAATGAACTCAGTTTTACTTTTCCTCAACTCAGTGCTCAAGTCTTTAAAACAAGTTTTAAAATAATTTGTAAAAAGACTTCTTAAAATAGGGTTCATGCCGCATTATGGACGTGAACAACTCAATTCAAGATTTTCAATAAGCATGCATAAAATTCAATACTTGGTACTCAACAACTCCAAAACTCAAGGAGTCAATGATACTACTAATCTCAAGAATGCTCGACTCGGGGGGTTCATGTGGAAATATGGACATGAACTACTCACTCAAGGGATAAATGATACTTCTCATCTCAAGACTGCTCGACTCATAGGTTTCATGTGAAATTATGGGCATGAACTACTCAACTCAAGGACCTTCATGGGTAACATGTAGTAGTCCCATGATTAGGAATATAATCCCAAAATGGTTAGGAACTCAATGCTCAATAAATTAGAACTTGAAGATACTACTCCTCTGAAAAATGCTCAATTTATAAAGTTCATACTGAATTTATGGGCATGAACGACTCGACTCGAGGGTCTAAATAACAATATGGAACTCATGTATACGACTATTCTCATTCTCATACTTAATTCCTCAAAACTTATCTTGAAATAGTTGATCTCATAGGATTTACAATTGAACTCAAGTACTTTCTTGAACTGTACTCTTAACTCTCTGTTGAATTTGAATTATGAATTCAAGAGTTATGGTTCATCATATGAAGGATATCGTGATGATAAGTTATACTCATGAATACCTTCTCCTCATTATCATACTCACTTGCTTGAGTCTTGAAACAATTTATTAGAAATTGTAGAAGACTCCTCAAAAAGACTCAAAGGGACTTTCTCAAAATGTTCGAAAGAACTCTCAAAACTTAACTCTTAACTCTACCTTGAATTAGAATTATGAATTTAAGGTTATGATTTATGTTATGAAATATTTGTAGGTCTTTATAAGTAGTTTAGAGTAGTTATAATCATAAGGGGTGAAGATACACATCAAAGGAACTCAAACGGGACAATCGATGCAAAATGAGTGGGGGTAGGTGACCCCGGCGCACTGTTGGCGCGGGGCGCCATCCCTTAAACTTCAAAGGCACTATCTTGGTCCACTGCTGGCACGTCACGCCAGCCCTGCTGGTGCATCCGTGGTGCGTCGCGCCACCATTCCCCTAGACAATTCCGATGAATGTTTCTACTCATTTTCTGATCTTAATTCGACTAGAATCGAATGGTTTCTTCCCAAATGACTTGGAATCGAATACTCAACATATGTACACACTAATACACTCAAAACAACCCTCATATCACTAACTTTCATCTCAAGAATTTATCAAAATCCTGACAAAACAAGATTTAGAATGAACTTCAAGAACACTTATCAAGAACTCATCAAGAACTCACCATACTCAAACTTATGGATGAAATTCGTAAAAGAAACTCATGATTGGTGTGTGGGTGAATGAACCCAACACTATAAAAACTTACATACCTCTTAGGGATCAAACCAATGGCGAAAATCAGCAATAACTCTCAAAAATCTCGACGAACGCCTTGATCATTTCCTCTTTTCTCTTCTTGAACTCTCAACTAAAACCCTAGGCGTATATTACGATTATTAAAATGAAACTAATCATTTTATACCCCTAAAACCTTACTAAAAATGAATTAAATCTGATTGGGGAAGGAAAAGACCAAAATACCCTTCACTATTTTCAGGTAACTTTCCTTAACTGGACAGCCCGACTTCAAAAGGTCATATCTCACTCACCCAAACTCGAAACTTAGCAAACTCGGTGGCGTTGGAAAGATAATTCAAAGACCTTTCATTTGATATCTTATGTGCCACCTAACTCATCATGCGCTAAAAGTTATGGTCGTTTGAAGTTGACCCAAAACTTAGAAGAACTTAGGAATGACTTGAATTAATTCTCTTAGTTCTTTTTGGAACTCAAGGTGCTACATCTAGTGACCTTAACACTCAAGAAATTTTAAATTCCTCGGTAAAATCCTACTCACAGCGAAGGATGGTTCGAGTCTTAGTTCAAAAAAATTATGGGATGTTACAATTTCATTGTTTCTCGTCTTGAAGTTACGATTTAGTCATGAAATTCTGAATCATCTTCTATTGGTGATTTCATTTTCTTTATCTAATATACGAAAGTTGTTTTCCATTCTCTCTTATTGCCTGTTTTCTCTGTCTGATATGTGGGGGGTTTTCGTTTGTTTTAGTTAGTAAAATCGCGTGATCTGAGTTGTCTTACTGCCTTATCTATCTTTTTTTTATGGTATTTTCTCCATCTATATTCAACTAAGTAGTATAGTCTATCTATTACTAGTTGTTTGCATCTCTAAACTTTATTTCTAACAGTATTGGTCGTATATGCCTTGTTATCCTACATTCTGAGTTTTTATTTCAAGTTTGTTGTAACTAGAAGCTGAGTTTAAAATGAGTAAAAAAGCTATCTGTTTCAAGCTGCTGGAATATTCTTTTGTATTTTTTTTCTGTTAAAGTCCCTTTTGTCCTAACTAGACTATTGCTTGTATGTCTCTATCATCTCTATCCTTAGGCCGAGATAAGACTAAATTTTAGTGTTTACGTCCAAGTTAATTTCGATTTAATGATATTTGGCTGCTTCTTTCTCCATGCTCTGATTTTACTCTCCTTTCACTGCTTAGCGTGTCGTGTTTGAATTTAATGTAGGTCTCCATTTTGTTTAGATTTTAGTGGGAAAATGTCTACCATTTGCACTTTCAAATGTGAACTTCATAGCATCTATTCCTTATCATTGTCTTGTCCTGGGTTTTCATGAGGTTTGGGTTGGTTTTCTTCAAATGTCTTGTGTTAGTATGATAGGTAGTTTCGTTTTCCTCACAATTATATGATTGACTTGGGTTTGGAGATCTGTAATGATATAAGCCTTTGTGTATAATTTAAAACAGCTTCATTTCCATCTTAAGATTGCTCACTGATAACTACTTCTCCATTTTCTTAGTTAGTTTACTGTATAGTTGTAGATATTGTTCTTATTGTTTAAGGCACTGATGAGTATTAGTATCGTCCTCTCTTTAGCATGTCTTGATGGATGTACATTCGAAGTAAATCAGACTATTTTTCTCTTAAAATTAATGTGAACTTGATCATATCTATCTTTGTTCATTTAGATATCACCATATAAAGATCCCCTTTAAATTTTCGTGGCATAATGTAGTACATAAGTTGTGTGTTGGTTGACCTATTTATTTACAATAGTAGTCTATCTACATGCTTAATTTATTTTCGTAATTTGATTTGGTTTAAAGGTCTCTAGTTTGATTTTCAGCATGTCTCGTTTTGACTTCTGTTAATTTGCACTATATTTTGGTATATATATATCATTGCTTTCTCTTTATATAATTAGCGTATCTTTTTTCTCTGTTCATCTTAGTTGGATAATATATTAATTCTTTTCCTTTACTTCATTTGTATGTGAAAACTCTATCTTGTGAGTCCATTGTGGACTCGCCTTCTCCTTCACATTTTGGGTCGTTTGAAACCCAAACCCTTCCCAAGTCTGCATCTTTGGAGTCAAAATTGAAAATTGGAAGCAGAATTACAGGTGGAAGGCAGCAAATGGAGCTGGAAATTGAAACTTCTGGTGTCCGAAAAGTCCAAAACGTGTTGTTTACATAATGTATACAGTAGTATACACAGATATATCGAGCCAAAAAATTAAAATAGGTGTTCGGAAGCTGAAATAGGCTGTAAACATTTGGTATAGAGCCCAATATGCAGAAAAAAATGGGGCCAAAATACAGTCAGTATACACTGGTATACAATCAGTGTATACACTGGCTTTTGGACACAAAAATGGGCTAAATCCCATCTTTTGCACAACACGAAAATGGTATACAATCAGTGTATAAACCGTCTTTTGGACACAAAAAATGGGCTAAAGTCCATCTTTTGCACAACCGATCCAGACGAAAATTGGGCCCAAAGGCTCAATGAAATGAGCAGCAGCTAATTTTTAATTTAAATGGGCCAAAGTCTATTATTTTAGCAAATTTTAGACTTAGGACAGGTGAGCCAAAAGCCCAATATAGTTAAATTTGGGCAAGGAGCCCAAGTTCAAATTATTCTCTTCCTCTTCTATTTTTATTTGTTATTGTATTAACTAACCTTTGTTTTGTTTGGTTTAATTAAATTAAAATCCCAAAGATAGACTCTTTTTTTTTTTAAAGTGAAATATTTATGTTTTATTTATTACTTATTTATTCATGTTGTTTGTCAAATGAAAAATCATTTTTTAAAAATTATTTCAAGTTTATTTCCTTTCAAATGATATTTTAAAATTGCCTTATACTTAATTATTTTTCAAAGTTAGTCAAAACCCTTAGTCAAGCCGCAAGACAACCACGCGTTAGCGGACAGTTCAAATGTCTAACACCTTCTTGAAGTGTAAATTTGAACCCCGAACCACTTTTGGTATTTCAAATGATCTTTCTCTGTTTTAAAGTCTTTTGAAAATTTAAAGTTTTCTTGATTTTTCTTAAAATTAAGTGGAGACTCTTATATAATATTGGGTTTTCTTTAAAAAGTTAGTTAAATTGGCTTTTTATAAAAAATAATCGTTTCTTTCTTTTAAAACTTGGAAACAAGTATCTCACCATGGGGTGATCCAATATTTTGTTTGAAAGAAGGATGGTTCCCTCCGAATGTGCATTGACTATTGACAATTGAATAAGGTCACAATAATAAATAAGTATCATATTCCAAGGATAGATGACTTGTTTGATCAACTCCAAGAAGTGAGTTACTTCTCTAAGATTGAGCTTCGGTCGGGTTATTACCAATTGAGGGTGAAGGAAAATGACATTTCAAAGATGGCTTTTCGAGCCTGGTATAATCATTATGAGTTTTTTGTGATGTCTTTTACTGTAACTAATGCCCCGACGGTGTGTATGAATTTGATGAATAGGGTCTCCAAGCAATATCTTGATATGTTCGTAATTGTATTTATTAATGATAATTTGATTTACTCACTGAGTGAGGATGAACACGCTGAACATTTGAGGATTATGTTACAAATTCTGAAGGATCGGGATTGTATGCTAAGTTTAGCAAATGTTAATTTTGGTTGAGGGTTGTTACTTTCCTTGGTCATATTGTCTCATGTAAATGTATTTAAGTTGATCCTAAGAAAATCGAGGCAGTTAAGAATTGACCTAGACCTTTATCCACTTAAGATATACAAAGTTTCTTGGGGTTGACTGGTTACTATAGAAGGTTTGTGGAAGGATTCTCCTCTATTACTTCCCCTTTGACGACATTAACTCAAATGAAGGTGAATTCCTATTGTCGGAAGCTTGTGAAAAGAGTTTCCAAGAGTTTCCAAGAGTTGAAGGATAGACTCACTTCAGCCCCTATATTGACATTACTATAAGGATCAGATGGCTTTGTAGTGTATTGTGATGCTTCATGGATTTGTCTTGGTTGTGTTTTGATGCAACATGGGAAAGTCATCGCTCATGCTTCAAGGCAATTAAAGGTGCACGAAAAAAATTATCTGACTCATGATTTGGAGTTAGTGGCAATAGTGTTTGCTTTAAAGATTTGAAGGCATTACTTATATAGTGTTCATGTAGATGTGTTTACCGACCACAAGATCTTGAAATATGTGGTCACTCAAAAGGACTTGAATCTTCGCCAAAATAAGATGGCTTGAGCTATTAAAGGATTATGACATGAGTGTCATGTATCATCCGGATAAAGCGAATGTGGTGACGGATGCTCTTAGTTGACTATCGATGGATAATGTTTCTCATGTTGAGGATGGTAAGAAGTAGTTAGTTCGTGATGTTCATAAATTGGGTCTATTTGGTGTGTTCGGCTGATTCCAATGAAAGTGGAGTCATTGTTCAAATGATTCAAAATCATCTCTTGTATCGGATGTGAAAGCTAAGCAAGATCTTGATCCTGTTATGGTTGACTTGAAGCAGTCGCTTTTCAGAAAAGCTATTAAGGCTTTCTCCCAAGGAGGAGATGGGGTCCTTCGATATCAAGGTCGGTTATGTATCCTGAATGTTGATGAGTTGAGAAATCAAATTTTGACAGAAGCTTACAGTTCTTGATATTTTATTCACGTTGGAGACACCAAGATGTACCGCGACTTGCGGGAGATCTATTGGTGGAATGGGATGAAGAAGGATATTGCAAAATTTGTGGCTAATTAAATATCCAAATTGTCAATAAGTGAAAGTTGAGCATCAGATAAAAATATTAGCATTCCTATGTGGAAGTATGAAGATTAAAATATGGAATGTATGACATGTTTATCTCGTACTCATTTTCAGTTTGACTCGATTTGTGTTATCGTGGATCGAATGATAAAATTGAATCACTTTTTCTCGTAAAGACTTCATTTTCAGACCGAGGAGTATGCCAAGTTTTATATTTGGGAAATGATAAGTTTACATGCAGTTCTCTTATCCATTATCTCTGATCGTGGTACTCAGTTTACGTCTCAGTTTTGGAAGTCATTTAAGAAAATCTTGGTACTCAAGTGAAATTTAGCACAACTTTCCACCCTCAAATTGATGGAAGAGCCGAGCGTACTATACAGACCTTAGAAGATATGGTAAGAGCTTGCATGATTGATTTCAAGGGTAATTTGGATGACCATTTGTCATTAATCGAGTTTTCTTATAGTAATAACTATCGTTCTAGTATTGGGATGGCTTCGTTTGAGGCTCTTTATGGTAGGAGGTGTAGGTCTTCTATTGTTGGTTTAAAGTTGGTAAGGTCTCTTTGATAGGGCCCGAGTGGGTGCATGAGGCTATGGAAAAGGTTCAAATTATTCGGGGAAAGGTTGAAAATGGCTCAAAGTTGATAAAAGTCTTATGCTGATGTCAGAAGAAGAGAGCTTAAATTTTAAATTCGTGATTTATTTATTTGAAAATCTCACATATGAAGGGTGTGATGAGGTTTGAAAATAAATGGAAGCTTAGTTCCTGATATGTGGGCCCATATTAGGTTTTAAGACGTATTGGCAAGGTTGCTTATGAGTTAGAGTTACCTAATGGCTTGGCATCGGTACATATGTTATTCCATTTCTCTTTATTGAAATTTTTTGTTTGAGATTTGACATCCATTGTTCCTTTAGAAGGTTTGCAAGTTAAATAATTTTTTCTTATGAAGAGATTTCGGTTGAGATTTTAGACCGTCAAGTTCAGAAGTTGCTTTCGTGAAAGTTCTTTGGAGGAATCAATTAGTTGAGGGTGTTACTTGGGAAGCCAAAATCGATATGATGTCCCGATATCCTCATCTCTTTCATCCACCCCTATTCTAGCTTGAGGTATTAGTTCCTCATTGTTTATTCTTTCAGATTTATGCGTTTTAGTCATTCTCATATTTCCATATGCATGTATGTTCATGAAAAACTTGATTTTTGATGTTATAATTTAGCTTGGGGTGATTCTCCATGTCCATGTGCATTATGATGAAATTTGCATTCATGTGGGGTTGTTAGTTTCTCTCTTACTCTATTCATTATAGCTTGAGTCTCATTCGAGGACGAATGCTCCCAAGGGGAGATATTGTAATACCTCAGAAATTTGAAAGTTGTATTGAAAAGGGATCGTTCAGTTTTTAGCACTAGTACTATGATCGACGAGTCTCATTTACGGACCGTAAGAGGGTTAACGGGTCACCCGTAAAAGGTGAGTTGTAGAAGTTGAGATGAGTTTTGGGAAAATTCAAGTTTATGAAGTCTGACCTACGAGTGAACAAGATGAGTCGTAGGAAATCGGATGAGTAGTAGATGTCTGTAGGAAGGCTCAACACTTGATGAAATTTTTGACTCAAAGTTAAGGACTACGGATGGGGTCTACGGACAGTAGAAATGTTGACGGTCCGTAGAAGTGTTTTGTTGAAAGTTCGCCAAATTTTGAGTTTCTGAAGTTAGTTCTACGGTTGACCAGTACGGTCCATAGAAAGTTCTACAGACCGTAGGACTGTTCTGCAGTTATTCCTTAAGGGTATTTGAGTCTTTTTCTATGCATTTAATATCTATACTATGTCATTTTTAACCTAATTTTTAGAGCTATAACTACCTTTCAACTCCAAATTTTACCCAAACTCTCTCATTTGCTCAAATCCCAAATTCTCATCCAAGTTCATCCTCTCAATTTTTTCTCTCAAGCTCAAGGAAGAAAGCTAGGGTTTCAAGATTCAAGTCTCTTTTTTCCTCCATTTATTTGGGTCTTGATCATCAAAGTATGTGGGGATTCACTAATGAATTCCGTTTATCCATTGGGTCCCAAAATATTTCAAAGTTTCCAATTCAATTTCACTTAATTTTGATTAGGGTACATGCAATATCCATGCGTATTATTTGCGTTCAATTTACTTGTTCAATTTCAATCTTCCTATGCATGTTTAGATTCCATTACACATCTTTCAATTGAGTTCATATGGACCCATGCATTATTCATGATTTTCACTATGAATTTATGGAGAAAGCCAATGAAGTTATGAATATGATTTATGGATGTTATGCATGTTTTATTAAAAAGATGTGCATGATCTAATGTTGCTTTTAAGATAAGAATCAATGAAATTGTGAAAGGTACTCTCACATATTAAGAAATCATTATTGGTGAAAGGTTTTCCCACACATGCAGGATTTATGATTTAAGGAGCTACTCTATGATGATTTAAGATTGGATTAGTAACTTAATTGTTTTTTTCCAAGTATGATCATATGTTTATTAAAATGAAAAATTCCATTGTGATTTTACTTAGCACCGAGAGGACGTTGAGATAGAGGCTCTCCCGTTAGTAGAGGTCAGTTCTCTAGTAGCAATCTTCTTGTCCCTAACTATCTGCCCCCGTAGGATTTGTCTTAGAAAGACATAGCTAGTGGATCCACCTAAGATAAAATTTTATGGTCCTTGCCTTGGCAAGTAAGGGAATTTATTTTTGGTGTGAGAGTAAGACACCAGATTCCACGTTATAGCTCACCTGGTCTATGTCGGTTAATGGTAAATATTCCACAAAATGAACTAAGTTACTTTAATGGTTTTATGAAGTTTTCATCATGTTTTAAGATGCATTGACCATGTTTATGAATTATGATTCTTTTCAAGGCTTTAGCTATGATTTATCTTGGTCATGTATATCATGTTCTAATGTTCTCATATGCTCATGTTTCATGTTTTATGCATTTCCCCATACTTAGTATATTCCATGTACTAATACATATTTGTTTCTATATTGTTCAATAATGTAGGGCCTGATGTTTCTCCTCCTCTGTGGCTAGTTGATTGATCGATCGTGAAAACTTGGGGAGTCCTCATGTTCCAAGGATTGTGTCACATTTACTATGCTTTCTTATGTCTTTAGTTTTCAAACAGTGTACATGGTGTATGGGTTCCGTCCCAACCACTTCTTTTGATGTATTAAATTGGCTTGTCAAGACTATGATTAGAATTCTGCTCCTATGTTCAAACTATTCTACGATATGAGATTTTTTACTAAAATTCTACTTTTGTTTATTTCATTGTGTTGTATATATGTCAAGTGGCTTGTGCAGGGTCTCTCAGGTTCCTATACGTCATTTGACGTCTAGGCTGTACTATGGGTCATGACATTAAGTAATATAATTTCAACTTAAATATTAATTCAACTTTATCAACCAATAATTTGACTTGGTCAACATATCATGAATTTAAGATATAATCCAAAATTTAATATCAATTTATCAATAAAACTTCACTGTCTACAATGTTATAAGTGATAAGTAAAAAGAAAAATCTATTTTAATAATAATAGATAAGTAAAAATAAATAAAAAAGTATATTTCATATGCCTTTCACATTGGTGATAAAATTTTGTTAACCATAAAAAGAAGTTTTTTATTTTCATTACTTGCAAATTGATGAATGTGGTATAAACTAGTATCGATCTTATTCAAATAATGAAATAACAATGTGCTCTTTTATAAATACAAAATACAGGAACAATCGATGTAGTTAACTCCTACGAGAACACAAACTCTATACCTAGAAGAGTCATATATGATATAAAATGTATACCAAATCTTCATAATTCAAAATTCAAATTAATGTATATCTATAACTAACTACCAAATACGCTATCACGCCCCCTCAAGTTGGAGCATGGAGGTCCTGAATGCCCAACTTAGAAATAAATATTTGAAACCGGTGTGCACCTAAGGCTTTAGTAAATTCATCCGCAAGTTGGTGTTGTATTGAAATGTGATGACAAACCAACAAACCCCGTTAAATACAGTACCGAACAAAACGATAGTCCACCTTAATATGCTTAGTTCGTTCATGATACACTGGATTATTGGCAACATAACGTGCGACTTGATTATCACAATATAATGAAACTGGATCCAAATGAGGGACATATATGTCTGAAAGTAATTAGAGTAACCAAATGATCTCATAAGTTGTTGTTGTTATGGAACAATATTCTTCTTCAGAAGAAGAACGCGAAATTGTTACTTGTTTCTTACTCTTCCATGAAATGGGTGAATGATGAAGAAATATGATATAACCACTGGTTGAACGATGGGTGAGTGGAAAACTTGCCTAATTTGAATCACAAAATCCTTTTATAGACATAGGACCTGATATTGAAAGTAAAATACCTTGGCTTGGTGAAACCTTTAAATAACGCAATATTCGGAGAGCAGCTAACCAATGGTTCTGTCAAGGCTAGTACATGAATTGAGATAACAAATATCAGGCCTAGTAACAGAGAGAGAATCAGCCTCCCAACTACTATGTAAAAGAGCTTAGGATTCTAAAGAGTAGAACTTTCATCCAAATCTAAACGGTGATGTTGCTCTATGGGAAATTTTACTAGTTTAAATGTCATCATGTCCATTTTTAAAAAAATATCCAGCGTGTATTTTCGCTGTGAAAGACCAATTCCTTCTGAAGTGTGAGCAACTTCTAGATTAAGAAAATACTTAAGAGAACCCAAATACTTTATAAGAAACCACGATGCTAAATAGCCCTTCAAATATTTTAAATTGAATGAATCATTGGTGGCAATAATGACATCATCTACATATACAAGAATGACTGCAAACAAATTTCCTCGTCAATACAAACAGAAAGAAGTGTCAGCCTTGGATTATGTAAAGCCAAAAATTAAGATGGCAGCAGAAAACTTATCAAATCATTGCCTTGAGGCCTGCTTTAATCCATAAAGTGACCGACAAAGGCAACAAACTCTATTATCTTCAGCCGTGAAATATCCAAGTGGTTGTTGCATGTAAGCTTCTTCATATAAATCTCCATGAATAAAAGAATTATGCACATTCAGTTGATGGAGATATCAATTTTGCACAAATGCAACAACTAAAAGGGTGCGAACTGTAGTGAATTTAGCAAGTGGAGAAAACGTTTCATTATAATCTAAACATTCTACTTGGTTGTATCCTTTACCGACAAGGCAGGCCTAATAGATCTCAATCGATCCACCAGAGTTAAACTTAATTTTGTAGACCCATTTACAACAAATAATTATTTTATTTATATGGAGATGTTCTAAGTTCCACGTGTGGTTTTGTTCAAGCGCATCCAACTCTTTTCTCATGGCCTCATTTTGGTGTTGTACCTGTATTACTTGTTTGTAAGACGTTGTCTCATTATGGTGGGTAATGGTCGAAAGAAAATATGTATGAGTTATGGAAAAATTGGAGTAGAAAACATAGCTACATAAATGATAAGCTGGACCAATACCTGAGCAAGCAATATTGGATGAGCCTGAACAAAAACCTTTGATGGTTCAATAATTTGATCTTGTGATTGTTGCACAATTATAGTGTCACTTGGAGTCATATTTGGATGTATTGTGCCTGAATTGAGATTTTCTTATGGTGGACTTTGGCTTGACAAATTTTGATTAGGATCATTAATCGACAATGGAAAAGGCACTCGTGGTCGCTTTTAAGAGAAGATAAAGTATTTTTTTTTATAAGGAGATACTCTCTCATGAAAAATCACTCCACGAGAAATAAATACTTGATGTGTTTTCAGATCATAGACCATGTAACCTTTATGACAATATGGATAACCTAGAAAAATGCAAGGTGTGGCTCTCTCATGAAATTTATCATAGATCACGGAATAACTGAAGCATAATAGAGACATCCAAAAACACGTAAATGTGCATAAGAAGGTTTTGAGGAAAACAACAACTGATATGAGCTTTTTCCAAATAAAAAGGGTGTTGGTGTGTAATTTATTAAATCAGTTGTTGTTAGAACACATTCTCCCTAAAATTTTATTGGTAAATCAGCATGGAACCTTAAGGATCTAGTGACATCAAGTAAATGTCAGAGTTTATGTTCTACTACACCATTTTGTAGAGATGTATAGGTGTAGAGGTACAAGAAAACTAATTTAGAACTCTTTCTTCCTGACAACATTGTTGAAGTTGACTATCAGTAATTTCTGTGTTGTTGTCACTACGAATGATTTTAACAAGACGATTGAATTGTCTTTGCACCATGAAAAGAAAGGAAATTAATAGATAAGAAACTTAATTTTTAGACTTGAGCTAATACACCCAAGTAGTTCTGGTAAAATCATCCAGAATGGTTAAGAAATAATGAGGCTTTGACAATGAAGGTAAATGATAGGGACCATAAATCATAGTGAAACAAATCAAACGCTTCATTAGATTTAATAGAACTAACAAAAAATGACTTCCAAATTCTCTTATCTCGGTGGCAAGCATCACAATAATCATCTTAACTTATTAAAATTTAAAAACAGAAGTTTCAAAATGAACGACAAACGACTAAAAGACATATGACCAAGACGTTGATGCCACAAGACAGTTTGGTCTTTATTTGACAAAAGAGTTGAAACTAGTGCTTGACTTTGGAAATAATAAAAGTTATTCTTCAGTTACCTATGCCAATCAGCTTCCTCGTGGCTATGTCCTGCAGAACACAAAATGAAGGGAAAAAATGAGCAACACAATTTAATGAATGTGTCAGTTTACTAATGGAAACAAGATTAGAGGCAAACGTGGATACATGTAAAACATGATTTACAGTTATTGAAGAATTAAGAATCACATCTCCACAATTATTAGTGGTAACAAATGAACCATCAAGAATAGTTATATAAGAATTAAAGATAAGTTTTCTTTCATTAGACAAAAATTCTTATGACAAGTCATATGATCAGAAGCTCTCAAATCTAATATCCATTCATAATTAGCGACAAAAAAGTACATCCTTACCAACAAAGTTATTAAATCGATACCCTTGGATTTATCGAGGCTTTAAAGGGACATGAGTTGGTTATATTGTTATTTTGATAAACCACTTATTGGGGAGGAATCCATACGTCCAACTTCTAATGTCCAGCTTAGCTGACCTACCCTTTCTTTTTTTTATTGTTTTTCCACCAATCTGGATAGCCATGTAGTTCAAAAAACATCCTTGTTGTGTGTTCGTTGTTTATAGTGATCACAAAATAGTTTGGAGACATCACGGTTACCTGGCAATTGACAAGAGTTGAAAGTCTTGGTTTTTATTTTTGAAGCAAATGTCTCCCCTCTAATAAATTATTTATTCTGCTTGTAGTGAGTCGTTGTTGTCATTCTGCCTATGAAACTTGTCACACATCGAAGCTACCCCCAAGACACGGACACGGGACCTAGGATCACGAGTGACCCCAAGCTAACTCTGTTGGCATATCATAAGTAAACTAAATAAACAGAAGTAAGAAAAGACTATGTGGAAGCTAAATCATAAGATAAACTAAAATGAAATGATGGGGAAAACCATAACTATCTGAATATTTGAAAACCGAGAGTTTAACAACAACTAAAAAGTCAAACTCAAGTACTAAAGATGAAACTAACTATGTCTAAAATAAGCCTCTAACTGACTACAGGTGCTGGGACATGCCACAGCTAAATCTAGCAAAAATGAAACTAAAGACTAAAAATAGGAAAGAAACATGTATTTCGTCCTCGGAGAATGAGGACTTGCCACAGATACTGCTGAGCTGAAGATCAGAAACCAATCTATGTGTGATCTGGAAGCTGAGGGCCTGAACCTACATCACGAGAAGATGTAGCGCAGAGTATGCATAAGTACTTGAAAGGTACTGAGCATGCAAGATAGAATAAAGCTGAATAAAAACTTAACTGAACAAGTATATATCTGAGCAATGATAAGAGATAAGCATGATACTATACTGAAATTACTTAACATGACATAACTGAATGTAATGACCAAGTTTATAACATGCTGAGACTGAAATCTGACTGTAACTGATAACATGGTCAATGCAGTGGAATCTGATTGTGGGAGCTACTAATAACCGACATAAAACCACATGATCTAAATGTGCAGTACGATATATACACCCCATCGAGAGGACCCAATATACCCGCTAGAGGTATATAGGCATGACTGGCGTGATCACTAAAATGTAATGCCCACAGAGGGGACTTATAAACCTACGGGGCACGTAGTTCTGGGACTTGAGGGTGACTGACCCTAGTCCAATCGTTATTAAGCTACTCCTAATTATAATGTATATAAGAAATATTATGACTGAAATATGAAGTACTGGATAGCTCAATTACTGACATGCAAACTCTGAGAATGCAACAATTATAACTGATAATGTGACATTTGTAAACTGAAGCATGTATATATGAAATAACGGACCTAGCATGTGTAATTCATGAACTAAAAGAACTACATAGCTAGGGTTCTGAGTATCATGCAAGAAACTAAACAACAACATGATAATCTGATTTGGATCATTCTAACAGCTAAAACCCAATAATTTTTATCATTCAAGAAACCCTAGGTCTAGATAATATTAAGGGAATCAAATTTCTGACTGAAAACTAGGGACCTAATGGATGAAAGGAACCCACTAGTGAAATCCCACATACCTGGTGACTAATTCCACGAAGAAATCTTTCGATTTTGGGGCTGAAATTGATGAAATCTTATTGTATTCTTGAACTAGGGCTTGGTCGACTTCTCTCTCTAATTTGCTCTAAGTTTGATGAATGTTTGATTAGGTTAGGTTCTAATTAGTTTACTAGGCTAAACCTGCTCAAAACTACGTAGTTTAGGGTTTAAACGACGTAGTTTAGGGGTCCAACACATATGGAAAAGACCAAACGACCCCTGACTTAAAAGTTGCCGGGGCCACAGATGGAACTGACCCATGGTCTGTGCTGGTCAACCGTCGACGGGGTTCTGGGGGTTGATATCTGGGGTCCGACCTATGGCCCTGGACCACGGACCATAGTTTGACCTAGAGTCCGTAGGTCTTGGCGTAGGTTGACCCTTGGCTGAATTTTCTAGGAGGTTCTGAGACAAAAAGCTAGGGGCTGACCCATGGCCCTGGATCACGGACCGTGGCCTAACATACGGTCCGTAGGTCCCGGCGTGGGTGTACCCTTAGCTGGATTTTTGGACTACTGCAGGTGGCCATCCATGGACCAGCAGAACAGACTGTGGTCACCCTACGGTCTATGGGTGGTGCTCGTCGGTGGCACCTGCAACTTCTGAAAATTTGCTGGTTAGTCTGTTTTTGGATACGGGGTGTTACATTATCTCCCCCTAGGGAACATTCGTCCTGGAATGAAGTCTAAACTAGCTGGGTTTGGAGGAAAAGAGCTGCAATCCCTACCACTAAGTACTAAAAGTGATATTTGACTGAACTGAGTTCCAAGAACATGCAATTATGCTGAAAATACAAGAACAATTGAAGGAACAAGATACTAAGACTGAATCTACACATGAATGACTAAAACCTGGAGAGGAACTATTACCTCAAGCTAGAATGGGATCGGAAGGAAAGAGGTGAGGATACTTGGCCTTCATGGCTGCTTCTGCTTCCCAAGTAACTCGCTCTACGGACTGACTCCTCCATAAAGCCTTCACTGAAGCGACTTCTTTGTTTTTCAACCTTCGAACCTGACGATCAAGAATCTCAATTGGCAC
The DNA here is from genome assembly GCA_029582725.1 of Solanum chiquidenum. NCBI lineage: Eukaryota > Viridiplantae > Streptophyta > Magnoliopsida > Solanales > Solanaceae > Solanum > Solanum chiquidenum. The sequence goes on from JAJOOS010004849.1 coordinate 20,522, forward strand.
ATCCTCATAAGTGAGACTATCCTTCACAACCACACTTTCTAATGGTACTATGGATGATGGATCACCCATACACTTCTTCAACAATGAAATGTGAAAAACCGAATGCACTGCTGCTAGTTCTGCTGGCAACTCTAACTCATAAGCCACTTTACCAATCCTTTTCAAGATTTTGTAAGGGCCTACATATCTAGGACTGAGCTTCTCTTTCTTTCCAAATCTCATCACCCCTTCATAGGTGACACTTTCAGGAAAACCCAATCATCAATTTGGAACTCTAAGCCGCTTCTCCTTACATCTGCATAGGATTTCTGGTGACTCTGGATGTCTTAAGTCTATCTTTAATAAGCTGTACTTTTTCCATAGCATCATGAACCGAATTTGGACCTATCAAGGATGTTTTACCTACTTAAAACCAACCAACTGGAGATCCACATCTACGCCAATATAATGCCTCATAAGGGGCCATCTGAATGTTGGAATGGTAGCTATTATTGTAGGTGAACTTTATAAGAGGAAGGTGATCATCCCAACTACCCTTGAAGTTGATCACACAAGCTCTCAACATGTCCTCTAAGGTCTGAATGGTACGCTCTAATCCGTCTGTGGATGAAATGATGTGCTAAGATTAACCTGAGTACCAAGACCTTTCTGAAATGACTTCCAGAAATGAGAGGTAAACTGAGGACCTCTATCTAAGATGATAGACAAATGAACCCCATGTAACCTGACTATCTCATTAATGTAAATCTTGGAATAATCCTCCACGAATCTTTAGTCTTAACAGCAAAAAAGCGCGCAGATTTAGTAACTTTATCAACTATCACCCAAATGGAGTCATGTTGTCTGCGAGTACAAGGTAAACATGTAATGAAGTCCATGTTGATCACTTCCCACTTCCATGTAGGAATGTTGATCTTTTGAGTCCTACCTCCTAGTTTCTGATGTTTTACCTTCACTTGCTGGCAATTACGTCACTTAGCCACAAAATATGCTATATGCCTTTTCATACCATTCCACCAAAAGACTTCCCGCAGATCACGGTACATCTTAGTGGCGCCTGGATGAATAGAATATCTAGATTTATGGGCTTCTGCAAGAATCTATTGTCTCAACTCATTCACCTTAGGAACACATAATCGACCCTAATAGCGAAGCACACCATCGCCCCCTTGGGAGAAAACCTCAACTCTCTACTGATGAAATGCACCTTTAGTTGAAGCAATATCAGATCACTGTCTTGCTTTTCCTTAACCTTCGCTGCCAATGAAGATTCTAACCCATTCTATACTGTTACATCACCATCTGATATGCTCATAAGGCAAACTCCCAAGCGAGCAAGCCTGTGAACATCTTTTGCTAGTTCCTTTCTTTCTTCCTCAACATGTTCTACACTACCCATACATAGTCTGCTAAGAGCATCAACTACTACATTGGCCTTACCAGGATGGTAAAGCACATATATCATAATCTTTGAGGAACTCGAGCCATCTCCTCTGGCGAAGATTCAACTCTTACTAGTTGAACACATACTAAAGGCTCCTATAGTCTGTGAACATATATACGTGAACACCATACAAGTAATGTCTCCAAATCTTAAGTGCAAACACCACTGCTGCAAGCTCATCGTCATGAGTTGGATAGTTCTTCTCATGCACCTTAAGCTTTCTAGAAGCATAAGCTATAACCTTACCTCGTTGCATCAACACACAACCTAGGCCAACTCTGGATGCATCACAATAGATAACATAACCGTTTAAACCCTCTGGTAGAGTCAAAACCGGAGTTGTAGTCAACCTAGTTTTTAGTTCTGCGAAGCTCTTCTCACAATCATCTTAACACTGAAACTTAACCTTTTTCTGAGTCAACTTAGTCAATGGAGAAGCTATGAATGAAAATCCTTCCACAAACCTTTCCTAACAAAATCACGGACCCTAGCCGCCACTGATCCACCACTAGCATTTGTAGGAACTAGAACCTACTGGTTGTTCTGGTTGGTCACACTCTAAGCCAAAAACTGAATGGCGTTCTGAAACTCATCATTCGAAACTTCCTGATCTGGGACTGGAGGAGCTGCATTAGCATTATGGGCATTCACATTACATATGTAAGCTCTACGAGGAGACATGATCTGAAAGCGCATAATGTTGAGTTAGAAACGAAGAATTAGATCATAACTTACGCACGATAAGAGTAACAAGAAAATGAAGTTTTCCTAAATCAATTTGTAGCCTCCCTCTCATTAGATGTGGTGCGGTTCACACCCATGAAACAAACTCTACTTAGTGTGGCTTTTCATACATCATAGGACTCTTAAGCCTAATGCTCTGATACCAAGTTTGTCACACCCCGAAAGAACCCCCAGGACGCGGATACGGGACCTAGGATCACGAGTGATGCCAAGCTAACCCTGCTAGCATATCATAAGCATACTAAATACACTGAAGTAAGAAAAGACTGTGCGGAAGCTAAATCATAAGATAAACTAAAATGAAATGATGGGGAATACCCATAATTATCTGAATATATGAAAACTAAGAGTTTAACAACAACTGAAAAGTCAAACTCAAGTACTAAAGCTGAAACTAACTATGTCTGAAATAAGCCTCTAACTGAACAAAAAGTGTTGGGACATGCCCCAGCAAAATCTAGCAAAACTGAAACTAAAGACTAAAAATAGAAAAGAAATATGTTAGTCGTCCTCAGAGAATGAGGACTCACCATGGATATTGTTGAGCTGAATATCAGGAACCGATCTATGTGTGATCTGGAAGCTGAGGACCAGAACCTACATCACGAGAAGATGTAGTGCAGAGTATGCGTTAGTACTTGAAAGGTACTGAGCATACATGACAGAATAAAGAATAAAAACATAATTGAACAAGTATATATTTGAGCAATGATAATAGATAAGCATGATACTATACTGAGATTACTAAACATGACATAACTGAATCCAATGACCAAGTTTATAACAAGCTAAGACTAAAATCTGACTGTAACTGATAACATGGTCAATGCAGTGGAATCTGACTGTGGGAGCTACTAATAACCAACATAAAACCACATGATCTAAATGTGGAGTCCGATGTATATGCCACATCGAAAGGACCCACTATACCCTGCTAGAGGTATAGAAACATGACTGGCGTGATCACTAAAATGTAATGCTCATAGAGGTGACTTATAAACCTACTGGGCACGTAGTTCTGGGACTTGAGGGTGACTGACCCTAGTCCAATCGGTATTAAGCTACTCCCAATTAAAATGTATATAAGCAATATTATGACTGAAATGTGAAGTACTGGATAGCTCAATTACTGGCATGCAAACTCTGAGAATGCAACAATTATAACTGATAATGTGACATTTGTAAACTGAAGCATGTATATATGAAATAACTGACCTAGCATGTGTAATTCATGAACTAAAAGAACTACATCGCTAGGGTTCTGAGTATCGTGCAAGAAACTAAGCAACAACATGATAATCTGATTTGGATCATTATAACAGCTAAAACCCAACAATTTCTAACATTCAAGAAACCCTAGGTCTAGATAATCTTAAGGAAATCAATATCTGACTGAAAACTAGGGACCTAATGGGTGAAAGGAACCCATTAGTGAAATCCCACATACCTGGTGATGAATTCCACGGAGAAATCTTTTGATTTTTAGGGCTTAAACTGATGAAATCCTGTTGCATTCTTGAACTAGGGCTTGTTCGACTTCCCTCTCTAATTTGCTCTAAGTTTGATGAATGTTTGATTATATTAGGTTCTAATTAGTTTACTAGGCTAAAACTGATCAAAACTACGTAGTTTAGGGTTTAAACGATGTAGTTTATGGATCAAATGCATATGGAAAAGACCAAACGACACCTGACTTAAAAGTTGTTGGGGCCACTGACGGAACTAACCGACGGTCTATGGACTGACCCAAAGCCTATGCTGGTCAACCATCGATGGGGTTCTGGGGTTGAAATATGGGGTCCGACCTACGGCCCTGGACCACGGACCATGGTCTGACCTACGGTCCCTAGGTCCTAGCATAGGTTGACCCTTGGTTGAATTTTCTGGGAGGTTCTGGGACTGAAAGCTGGAGGCTGACCCACAACCCTGGACCAAGGACCGTGGCCTGACCTACGGTTTGTACGTAGGTCATGGCGTGGGTGGACCCTTAGCTGGATTTCTGGACTGCTTCTGGGGAGGGCTGCAGGTCACCCTACGGTCCGTGGGTGGTACTTGTCGGGGGCACCAGGAACTTCTGGAAATCTGCTGGTTAGTCTGTTTTTGGATACGGGGTGTTACAAAACTAATTCATACACACGGGCTAGAGTTGGGAATGATTCAGTATTTAAGATCTGAGATCGAATAACATTAAATTTGTCATTCAATCCTATAAGATATTGATTAACCTTCTCTTTTTCCCTTTTGTTGCATATTCCTTAATGGCACCACAACTGTAATTTGGTAATTGATAACACGATCCATACTCATCCCACAATCCCTTCAATTTGATGTAGTAAACACTCATTGTTTAATCATGTTGTTGTGTATTCACGATCTCTAGCTTTAACTGGTGAACTCGGGGGAGCATTCCCTTGTGATAATCTCTCCTTTAAATTTTTTCAAAGTTCACCTATTGTATCAAAAAAAAAAAAAAGGCTACACTACTGTGAAGAGAGTTAAAAATCCAAGATATTATCATGAATTTTCCTTAATCCAGGTAGCTTTGTTTGTAGAGCTTGTTGTGGGTCGCGGAAGACTACCATCAACAAAACCTAACTTTGACTTAACCAACAAGGTATTCCTTATGGACCTCGTCATGTCAAATAGTTATCGTGTGAGCAAACATGTGACCAGAGACACTCTAATATTATCAGTTGGTTGCAGCGTGTATGGGGAATTGGCTGCTTGATTATTGTTTTCTATCATTATTTTGTTATTGTTTTCTATCATTATTTTGTTATTGTTTACTAATGCTCTGATATCATGATGAATGTGGTAAAATAGAGTATCGATCTTATTCAAATAATGAAAGGGCAAGGTGCGCTTTTATAGATACAAAATACAGAAACAATCGATGTGGTTAACTCCTACAAGAACACAAACTCTATACCTAGAAGAGTCTTATAAATACAAACTGTATACCAAATCTTCATAATTCAAAATTTAAATTAATGGATATCTATCACTAACTACCAAGTACACTATTACAATTCAATTCTTCTACTAGGCTGGAGTTTGCTAATTTTAGATATGGACTAATGTCAACTTTAAATATTCAATTCAAATTTCAGAGTTCATATATATAAGTTTGAAATTCTGGACTAAAAATCATAATTTCAAACATATAAACTACACATATAATATGATAACTTCATATATATAGATTTGAAATTAGGATTTGACAAATCTAATTTTAAACTTGTATGTTTAAAGTGTATAACTTCATTCTTAAATTCTCAACTTTAATCTCATAAATTTGAAGTTGATTATGAAACATATAAATATTAATTTTTGATAATTTTTTTATTATGTCTTAAATAGCCACCCTCTAAGCAGCTACGGGCACACTAGGCCTGTGATAATCTCTTTAAGCTTCCCTTTTGGGCTTTATTGGATTTCAGCTACTGCGGACTCCACTTTCTCGGAAAAGGTATTTGCCTTGTGCTGCTTTCCAACTCGTGCGCCCCAGTAAATAGTATTCGGCATCACTATTTACGATCTTAATGACCACATTAATATTTATGACTTATATTATGTGATAAATTTTAAAATATTTTCTTTGTTTAATTCAATATCTAAATTACATTACATAGATTGGAACGAATAAATATAATATTTTATAAGATTTATATTATTAGGTATTTTCGTTCGACTTATTAGGAGTAATAATTGCCTCTAATCATCTTCTAAGGCAACTTGTGGAAAAATTTACGCGGTCTCGTACAAAAGATAAACGTTAGTATTTTATTGTAATTGTTTTTTAATTGTGACACTATTAATCGACGCCCATGGTTTTTAAGCAACATCCGGTATTTAGCAAATAGACACAGATTTGGCTCCCCTCCATTTCACCAAGTACGTATCTGGATGAAAGACATGTGTATTATTTAATTGTTAAAGGTCAAGATTATATTATATTAACTAGTATCATAAACATAGTCAAGTGAATAAGTTTTGAAAAAATAATTTCTTAACTTTGATAAGAAAAATATTCCTACAAATCTTAGAACCCTTTGATTTCATTTTATATTTCTATATTCAAATATTAATATTGTACATTATTTAATCGCTTCCTGTGCTAGCAAATTTATTCTTGAAATATTATGTTGAGAAATTTAAAAAATAAAAAAAGAATTATCATTGATGATAGAGATCATATAATAAAAATGGGAAGTGAAAAATGCGTTAGAATTACAAATGTGAAAGTATCCAAAATCAAAATATTCTCTTTTTAAAAAAAATAAAAGAAAAAGGTAAAATATTTTGTGAGACTACTGTTAGGCTAAACAAATTAAACGTTGTTAAGTCCACGTTCAATAATTTTAATATTTAAATATAAAAAAAAATAATGATATAAATATATGGATACCAAAAATTGAGAAGAATTAATTATTTTTAATAAAATTTAGAGAGGATTTTTTTCAAAACTTATTCACTTAACTATTGTTATGATAGTAGTTAATGCAATATAATTTTAACCTTTAATAATTAAATAATATATATGTCTCTCATCCAGATGTGTGGAGGGAAAGGGTAATGGAGGGGAGTCAAATTCAAAATATCGACAAATTCTATTAAAATACTCATATCTTTCAACAAACCAAATAATGTTAAATAGCCAATTCATTTATTCCTCTTACAAATATAATTAATTATTACTTTCTCTGTCTCAATTTATGCAGACACATTTTAAATATTTTGAATTTTAAATAAGTGTATGTTTGATCATTAATTTTTATAAATTTCATTTTTAAAAGTTTGAAAATTACATGAGTGAATTCTCAGTTAAATTTAAATTGTTTGATTCTCAAAAAATAAAATATGTCACATAAATTGAGAGTGGGAAAATACTATTTTGCTGTTACATATTAAATTACCCAGAAAAAGTTGAAAGAAAAGCTGAAAAAAAAGGTCTTCCTCCAGCACAGCATTCTATTAAATGATTTAGTTAGTATCTATGTACAGTACGTGATTCTTTTATCTATGTACAGTACGTGATTCTTTTATCTATGCTAAATTTGCTAGTTGATGTCCTTTTATTATATAGCAACAAAAAAAAAAAAAAACTGTCTTTTGGATTATCTTGCGTATACTTTATTTCATGAGTATCTACTAGCACCGGAAGGGATAAACAACATTTATAGGGATCGTTTGACGGTAATACATAGATTATTTTTTATACATTGTTTAATTTGATATTTATTAAAAATAGCATGCATTGCATAAAAATATTTTTTACAATCATGGTGGAAAAAATATAAAATAATTTTTTTTGGGTAGTTGATCTTTAACCATGCTAATGCATGCATTAAATCTTCTTGCGTTACTAATACCTAAAAAAATATGATATTAGTAATACACACCTTAATACACAATAAAGTGTGTAACTAATACTTGCAAGCATTAGTTACACATAGGATAAAAAAAAGTACCAAACTAAATATTACTAATACACAGAGGTAATGCATACATTATTTTTACTAATATATTCACCAAATAAAGCATTAAAGTCTTTTATCTTGTTAAAATTGAAACTCTAACTCAATAACTCATGATATATATCATATTTGTTGATCACTAGATCACATGCACTTATTAATATCTATAATATTATCTTTATTAAAAGCTAATATAGTTTGGTTGCTTCATGTTATGGTTAGTTCTTGACAAGGCATGGACCACACAGAACACTAAGCCAATTTACTTGACTATATTGTGGTGCTTAGCAAAAGGAAATGCAGACAGTGTTACTGGAAATGGGGAAAGATAACTGAAAAAATACATATACAATTGTTTCATTGTGTTATAAAGAGCTATATTTGTTGGTAAGTTTACGTGCATTTCATTGCCTGTCTCTCTCTTATAGCATTAAGGCTCATTAAATGTATACATACACATATAAAGCCACCTTTATTTTATTATTTAGTATCCTATTTTTTGGTCCTATATCTAGTCATGTAAAACAAAAAAATGGCTGTCGATATCACTGCAGAAGGCATCAAGAAACATCGTCTAATATTATATACTTGTCCTTCGTGTTTGATTTGTTCTCTATCATTATTTTATTTATTTTTTGAGCGAAGTATGGAAAACACTCATAAATTTAATGCGAATTATTAGTTTTATCTTTGAACTATTAATAGCCTTAAAAACACTCATTTATTTGATTAACTGAAATTAAATACATCTCCGATTTTGCAACATAAGTGAAATATACCCCTAATAAATTCTCGTCAAGCTTAGGAGTATTTTCAACACTTTTCTCGATTTTTTATTAAGAGACCCACTCTCCTACAAGAGTTTGAGACCACTTACTATGTCATGTGCATGCACTACAAGAAAATATAGAATTAGCAACAACTTTTTAGCAATAACTATATTACTGTTGGCTTATATTAATAAATAGTCACCTGATTTAATTATTGGTTTATCTTTTAATTTTTTATCACAATATTGTTGTTGTTGCCAAATATTTTAGTATTGTTACTGTATTGTATTATTTATTATAATTAATAAAATAAATTTCAAATATAATAAAATTGCAACAACGTTTTTGCATATTGTTGCCCAATTTTAATAAATGACAACAATTTAATTAATTTGTTGTCATCTTAGGAAAAAATTGTCAATAATATTTTCTTGTTGCTAATGTACTTAATTTAATAATAACTTATGTTATTATGGTCTAAAATAAAATAAAAATCAGTTTTCCGCCAAAATATCGCGGTCTTTTTGTTTCCGCCAAAAAATTATAGAAGTTCCCCAATTTTTTATTTTCTTTTTTCACAAATTTAATTGCGCTTCTTTAGTTTTCTCCAAAACTTAAGCTAGGTTTTCTTCCTCGTTGTTTCATTGAGAAGGTTGTTCTTGAGTTTTCTCTGGTGAGTTTTTTTTTTGCGATTTAATCCCTTTTCACAAAGTTGGGTGAATTCTTGTGTATAATTATTTAATGATTTTGTCTCTTTGACTATTGTGTTCTTGTTTTTTATTTCAAAATTCTCATAAACTTTGTTAAATTTCAATTGCTTTTATTTCTAATACTTTCCAGTACAAAAAGGTCTCATTTCTTTTGTGGTTTGTGGGTATTTGAATTTGGTTGTACTACTTTGTTCGATGAGGTTTGTTTTTGTTTTGGTTTGTTTTTTTTAGTTTGGTTTAGTCCTACTTCGATTCCTAGGTAAAGATCTATTAATAATATTAGCAATACTTAAAAATATTTCTCGGACTCTTCAAAAATATTCATCGACATGTAACGGACATGTAACAGCCCGAAAATTTCTAAGCTAAGACCCGAATTATTTTGTAGCGCCTCGCAACTCTACTCTTAAAATTTGAATCGTTCGTCGTAAGTATATGAGCTTGAACCGGGTTATTTTTTTACTTGGTCATGTGTTATAAAGTCCTTTACCAAGTGTAGCAAAAGTATCTAAAGTGATCTAGGGTCATAAGGGACCTCAAACACCATTCCAAGTTCAAAGCATTCCTATTGGTTAAGTTCTCGCATCATGAGTTCATCTAAAGGTCAACTTCAAACACTTATATATCTCAGCATATAATGAAATAGGTGGCTTATGACCTATCAAATTAAATACCTATGAGTCTTCTTTCCAACGCCATCGAGTTTGCCTTATTCTGAGTTCGGAGTAAAAAGTTATGGTTGTTTTACTGGAACATACCCGGGCTGGGAAATTGGGCAAACTCACCTGCTCAATCGGCGATACGCCAATTGGGTTGGTGAATCACCGAATTAGCTCACTGAATTGTCTCAAAAACCTTAACCTTCTGTCCATTTGGATGATCTAAAGTCCCAATAGGGGATCCGCCGAGTATTTTTTATGAGGAGAACTCCAGATCCTCAATTTGGCCGATAGAATTCATTAAAATGTCAATTTCTTTGATTTTTATGATTTCCTTATGTTCTTAGAAGGGAAATATTGACCTTTTACCCTAAAGCAACTTTCCTAAGTCCATCTTACAACCTAATAACATCATTATATGTATAATAACTCTCAAAACCCCTAATTCTCCTTCTTCCAAAGATCAAGAACTCCAAGAAAGGGATTTCTCCAATTTTTCAAGATCGAAAGGCTCCAAGTTCAAGATTCTCTTTAAGAATCCTAAGGTTTTTAATCCAAGGTTCTTCTCCACCTTTCATCTTCAATAAAATCGTAAGAGAGACAAAAGCTAGGGTTTCAAGTCTTCCAATCAAGTTTTTCTTCAAACCTCTTCAAGAGCTTTGTTCTTCAGATATGTAAGGCTATCATACTGTTGGACTAGTTCATCCTCACATCCTGCATCTACTTTCAAATAAGTAAAAGAGTAATCTAGGGTTCTATCCTTAGATTTTAATATTCTTGAGATGAGTTTATATTGAGTTCTGAGTTCTTGAGTTACTGATTATTGAATTCTATTTCTTGATTATTGAGTTGTTATATCTTGCATTGAGATTGTTGAGTTGATTGTTCATGTCTATTTTTCAGCATGAACCCTATTTTCTGAGTATTCATTGAGTTCTTATTGAGAATCTTTTGAACAAAACATAATAGTTTAAACCATGTTCTGAGAAAGTAGAGAGGAGTTTCAGAAAGAGCTTAACAAAGATTTAAGCAAGAGTATAAAAGAACTAAATATTTTCAAATGTTTCATTTTTACATGAAGAAAGAGAATATTATTTTGAGAAAAGTTAAAAGAGTTTTCAGAATAATTGAGTGCTGAGCATTTACCTCTTAAAGAGGTCCATTTTGAGTAATTAATTCAACCCAAAATGTATTTTTACATTGAGCAAAGAGAAACCTTGTTTCTAAATGAGAAATGAGTTTCAAAAATATTTCAGAGCAGTTACCTCGTTTAAGACTATAGTTTGAGAAATTATCCCAAACTAGAGAAAGAGTATGTTTTATACATTTGAGCAAGAGTATATATTATTGGGAGTAGTATTGAGCACCGATATGAGGGAGAATTCAGAAAACTCACAGCCCCCATAAACCATGTCTTGCCAACATGGGTACATGATCATACTTTTTAGATGAATCCTTATTGGTTAGTGGATCCACTTAGTTGAGAGGTTCTATATTCCGGCATGATATAAGATAGTTCTGACATCGTGCACAAGACAATGTATGATCATGTAGCTTATAGTGATGGTTGTCGATTAGAGAATCTCCCAAATACAATTAAAGTGTATTTTTATATATCACTTATTATGTTGAGTTCAGAGATGAGTAAGTATTTTGTAGAACTTCAAATGATTTAACTCTTTTATTTCTTTACATTCAGCTTGAGTATAGTTTTTATCTATTGTAGTCCTTTTATTCAGTTGTTTCGCTTCAGCTATAATACATACTCGTACATTCAAATGTATTGATGTCATTTGACCTACATCTTTTTATGATGCATATACATGTGTTCATGATCATCAACAAGCACTTCATTGAGATCACTCTACACTCCAACTAGCTTTTGGTGGGCCTCCTTGTATTTCGAAGGACTTCATATTTACTTTCTAGTTAGTAGTTTTGAAATGTCTTGGGTCTTGTCCCGACATCCCTCCTTAATGGTAGAGTCTTCATAGATAGACAGAGTCGAAGTATCTCTCAATAATTACTTTCTTTTGAGTTGTTTTACAAACTATAAGTATTGTTATTGTGTATTTTCCAGAATTTATTATGAGTTGAGTATTTGAGTTTTACGGATTTAATTCTATTTTAAGCCTCTTCTTGCCTGAGTTATTTTTTGCTTGTAGTAAGTCGGGATGAGGGTTCACTTTGGGACTAGCAACGATTTTCGAGTGCCGGTCACATCCAAGGTATAGGCTCGGGTCGTGACAAACTTGGTATCAGAGCAGAGAGTTCAAGTGTCCTAGGGTGTCCATGAAGCCGTGTCAGTAGGATCTTATTTATGGTTGTGAGTGCACCACTTCTATAAATGAGGGACTACAGACATTTAATAAAAGTTTATCTTCTTTCTTACTCTAAATCGTGCAATAGAACTGTGCCATGAGGAACTTATTCAAACTCCTACGTATATCAAATCCATTCGACTACCCCTAATACTGAAGGTGGTTAAAAAGCAAATCCCAAATTCTTATTGATGACTTAATCTCAACAAAAGTCTTCAGAATGTAAAGAGATTACACAGGTCTTGTGAGAAGCCAATTAGTGTGCATTAAGTGTATTGATTCAAAATAATGCACCTTTCTTCAGATGAATTGAGTGTTCGAGCTAAAGGCAAGATGTACTCCTAGACTCTCTTCTCTAAGCCTTGTTTCAGGTGATACCCTTTAAGAGAAAAGTATATTTTAGAGCTTGGATAGTATTCTCACCTGAAAAGATAGTATGAGTTAGAATGTTATAAGCAATAGTACTAGAAGTGCCCAGAGTTAGAAACATGCATTTAGAGGTATAGTAACCTAATAAATGGGGATAGTTATTGAGCAAAGTGTATAGTTGTAGTCATGTACCTAGTAAGGCATTAATGAGGAATTTTCCCTTATGTGTGCGCTAAGGACTAGTAATTTTGTGTGGATTTCATGATAGAAGGCAGTGTAATAGTTACTAGTTAGGATGAGTTAGAGTATACTTTAACTAGAAGGGAGTTTATGTCAATGTAACATTGTCTTAATGAAGGCCAAGTATAAGTGTTGAATAAAAGAGCAAAGTATTCATGAGGTGATAGATCTAAGATAGACTTATGATTTTGAAGGGAGAACCCGTGATATTCAGAGGGTTATAGAACTAATTAGGCAATGATGTATAGTCAATAGTAAATAGTAATTAAGTTGTGAAAGGCAATGTGACGATAATATGTAAATATGTAGGCTGGAGATAAATATTGACTACTTGTCATGTGCGCTAAGGGCTGGTAATTTTGTGTGGATTTCATGATAGAAGGCAGTGTAATAGTTACTAGTTAGGATGAGTTAGAGTATACTTTAACTAGAAGGGAGTTTATGTCAATGTAACATTGTCTTAATGAAGGCCAAGTATAAGTGTTGAATAAAAGAGCAAAGTATTCATGAGGTGATAGATCTAAGATAGACTTATGATTTTGAAGGGAGAACTCGTGATATTCAGAGGGTTATAGAACTAATTAGGCAATGATGTATAGTCAATAGTAAATAGTAATTAAGTTGTGAAAGGCAATGTGACGATAATATGTA
>JAJOOS010004850.1:0-18534 GCA_029582725.1 Solanum chiquidenum
AGCTACAAGACATTACTCAATCTTTATGTTTTTAAGAAGAGAAAGAAAACAGTATAGAGAAAGTTGAAGATTTGGTTGATTTCCTCGGTGCCTTGTAAAGTTTAGATTTGAATCTCACTCCCTTGTAACATGTTTTTGATGGTGATCAGCATTTCTAATGTTGACGAATACAAAAGTACTAATTCTCAAAAAAAAAGACCATTTATCATTCATTCTCTCCATAGTAAGTCAAAATGTAGCATTGCTTCATTATTATTTAAGTAGTTCATTAACTTGATAGCACTGAACCAAGTGAATACATTCAACATCTCTACTGTTCCAATTTTATCGGATGTCCAAAAGAGACAATTGAATAATTCCAAAAATCACTCTTTATTCCATTGGATTGAAAGACAATATAACACAAGCATACATCTCCACACCTATTCCACAAATTTAAATTTGATCCAACAAGTAAATTATATAGGAAACCAAAAAAAAAAAACACTCACTAACATTTTCATGATCCATATGTCGAAGGAGCTTGATCTCACGCAAAGTTCTCTTGGCATCAATTTTGTTATCAAAAGCATTCGCAATTTTCTTTATTGCAACATGTTCATTCGTCTCCAAATTCAAAGCAGAACTATCATAAAAGCATGTCTCATCAATCCAAATTCCACATATATTTTAACAAGAGCAAGTCAGTTATTAAGGAAAAAAGCAAGAAAATTTACCAAACAATACCATAAGCTCCTTTACCGATGGGCATAATTGGAGGCTTATACTTTGCAGTAACTTCAAATATATTACCAAAAATGTTGTATTGAATAAACCGGCCACCGTGACTCAACGTCGCAGGAATGTTCTCCATTCCGGCCATCGGCAGCGGCGGCGTAGCTGGTTGCTGTCCCGCCGCATCCGACATCACCGTGTCCGTTTGCGGAGCTGAACCATCCATTTTTACCGTAAATAGTAAACCCTAGAATCAAATTTGCCCTCTTTTTTCCTATTTCAGTTCTTTTAGCTCTTTCTGTTTGTGTGTAAAAAATGTGTGTTTTGAAGAAAGTGAAGTTTGGGGTCAGCAGATCTGAATCGTGAAAGATGAAGAAGGGAAATGCTGTTTGTTGTTTGGCTTTTGTCTTTGTCAATTAAACTAATTGAAAAAGGTTAAATATAAATAAATTTAAAAAATAAAATAAAAATATTTTTAAATATAAAAATATATCATATATATATATATATATATATATAAAAGAGAACATTAGGCCAGCCTACGTGGCGCGACCACAAACCAGAATTTCCTGTTAATTTATTTATTTCCAAAACTAGCCTTCCCCTTTTATTAAAAGTTGCGACTTTTATGAAAAGTACGTGGCACGACCACAAACCAAAATTTCCTGTTAATTTATTTATTTCCAAAACTAGCCTTCCCCTTTTATTAAAAGTTGTGATTTTTTTTTTATAAGCCATATATATATGTCATTGCAAAAAAGTTGCGACTTTTATGAACAGTTGTGACTTTTATGAAAAGTTACGACTTTTATGAAAAGTTACGACTTTTATGAAAAGTTTCGACTTTAATGAAGAGTTGCGACTTTAATGAAAGTTGTGACCTTTCCGAAGGGTTGCAACTTTTCCAAATAGTTGTAACATTTCTGATAAGGTACAATAAACATTTGTTCACACTATCCTTTGTTGTCTATAAATAGAATGATTTCCTCTCATTTTAAAACAACGAAAATTTTGAACCACCTCCTCCTCTTCTTCTTCTTCTTCACAATTAAATTTTTGTGTACTTTGCTCCTATTGAGTGGTTCACTGACACCATTGATTATGTTACAGATCTTGGTATGTATTTTTGCATCACTAATTTATGTTTATGTTATTAAGGATAAATGATAAGATGTAATAATTTTCATTTTCCTTTACATTATTAATATTTGTTATTACGTAATCTTGTATGTAAGATAATATAATGTTTTAGTTTTAATGCCTGATAGGTTTTAAGTATTATTTTATAAATTTCGTGATATTAAATTTCCGCATGAAGCACGGATAATTTTACTAGTTAAATTATAATATTCAATAAAATAGTCAAAATGTTTACTCGTCATAATTCATTAAAAAAAGAAAAGTTAACACTATAATTATCAAGCAAGATATATTTATTTTGAATATTAAGATTATTATCTTTTTTGGCCAGTATAACATTTTATTACGAAAATTAAATATTTAGAGCTTTCTTTTTGTTGTTTTCTTGAGTGATCGGGTACCCATATTGAAATTAAACTAAATTCAAAATCGCGCCGGAAAGTCTCGGGGGATAAAGCATTTTCTAACAAAGATAACTTTGTACTCAAGAGACTCAAACTCGAGACTTCTTGTTAAAAATAAAAAAGTACTTATCACTCCACCACAACCCTTGTTGGGTAAATATTTAGAGCTTACTTGAGAACAAACTAGTCCTCCACTATATTGGACAGCCCTAGTTATTAATCTACCATCCAATCATGTTGCTTTACAAAGGATAAAAATTCAACTCTTGCAGCCTTTTATTTAATCTTTGTAACATACTATCTCTAACAAAATTTTCTTGAAATATCATCTTGTGGTGCAGCTAAATCATTTTGTAAATTGTGATTTGTGACTATAGTATTCTTGCTGTTATTTATAACAACCATCCACTGAACTTCTTTATGCTAACTTGCAGTTTCTCTATTAATACATTGTCAAGTCAAAGCAGTTTTCCATATTTATGTCATTGCAAGAAAAAATCTCAAGTATACATAATATCCTGGGCAAGGAATGGAAGTATGGTCAAGTAGGCATGGTTATTATTAACAAAGTACGAATTTGTGAAATGTCATTTCTCGTTACCTATTTTTCGTTAATTAATCAATTACCAACATAAATACTTTAAAAGGGTAAAAAAATTCTCAGTTTGCCTTGGTATCGAAGTCTCAAAGTTCATGGACGGACTTGTACTTTCCCAATGCCTCTAAATGATTCCAATTTGATCAAATATATAATCTATATAAGAGTATGAGTCGGTAGATACATATATTCTAAATTAATATTTCAAAACCAAATTAAAAGTTCAACCTTAAGACCCTGAGATCAAAATTGTAATTTTATCACAAAATCAATTTACTCATAGTTATAGGTCCTAAATCTCAAAAATCATCAAATTCGAATAACGAATAGACTTCCAAATCATCTAATTAAACTTTATCCAATTCTAGGGCTAAAATCCCAATTTGTCAATCAAATTTGTGAATCAAAATAATGTGTATTCTTGAAAAAAAAAAAATGAACAAAAAAAGGTATAATCACGTACCCAACATTTATACGAGAAATATGCTTCAAAAATCACCTTAACTCCATAGCTCCAAAAATATTGAAAATTACTAAAATCCTGAAATATGTCAATTTTAATAAAGGAGTCTTCGCATTTGCGATCACATAAGACTCAACAAAACTTTTTCACTAAAAAAAATCATAATTTTCTCTTACAATATTTGAATTCGGCGATTCTTATTTGTTTCTAAAATCATGATACATATCTATCATATCAATCAAAACACCATTTGAAGCTCATTTGCTTTGTGTGATACCATTTATGCTCAAAATGACGTCTAAACACCAAATATGTTTGCAACACTATCAAAATCCGTCTGAAGCTCATCTCGATCAAATAAAAACTTGCGGATAAGTCCAAAATCATCATACAAACATGTTGGAATTTCAAATCATGAATACCACACCGTTTAGTTAAAAAAATGGGCATGACCACTCTCGTTCATCAATTCAACTTGAAATCAACTCAAGCATCCAATCACTCTAGATCCCCCTCGGTAACCATGCAATTATTTGATTTTGTTATAAATCACCATCCAGACCTAATTAAACCGTCAAAACTAATTTTTGAGTTTGTTTATCCAATTTATTGACTTTGATCAAAACTTTAAGTGTTCAAATTTTCAAAAAAAAATTCTTCGAAACACATTTGATTGACTCAGGAACTAGTTATCCATCCACGCAAGTTATAAATCATAGTTTAAGGCCAAGAGAAAGGTTTTCATGAGAAAAAAATGGCTCTCGAACTCGAAACAACCATGTGGATCGTTAATTAACTTAGTTTGCCTATCATCTTCTGAAGAAATTGTCCATCATGTCCATGATAATTAGTTAAATTAGTTCTGCCTTAAAATCAACCAGAAGTTTATTTTTCTCAATTGCATACATGAATTCCTTTTCAGTTTGGAGCTTTTACTGGACATTTTTATTTTTATTTGACTCTAAACATAAGCATCTAGAGAAACCAGCTTGAATGAGTGCAAATGAGCTACATGATGAGAGGGTCGCTTAGATGGTAAATACCTTTTACCTTCAATTTTAAAGTTATGGATTGTAGCCAGAAATTTTACGAAGGGTGTCCAATGTTGGGTTTAGCAAGGTGTGAATGAAAAATAAAAAGAGAAAATGGAAAGTGGAAAAACCAATGAAAGTGGGGGAACCAATTTTGGAGGGAAAATGAAAAGTCATTGCAAAAGTGCAAATTAAAGGTCATTTTTACCATATTGGAAGAAAAAAAGAAATTGCTGTCCTTATATTAGGAAACACTTCTTTTAGTTCTTAAGGGGTTAAGAAGAAGGTGCCCCTCGCGCCGTCGTCGTCGCTTGCTCGGCTTCGGCAAATGATTTAATTGATAGTATTTTTGGACAAAATTTATTTAATCAATCTTGTTAATTCATTTCCTTTCTCTTATAAATTAATTCAGAATGTTAGTTAAATAACAGAATTAATTTGGCGCAACATAATTTATTTGAAATTCACTTGTAACGGTAATCCTTCCAAAAAGTCGTTACTTTTCCCAAACTGTAATCCTTCCGAAAAGTCGTTACTTTTCCCAAATGACACAATGTTCTGGAAAAAATGGGTCTGAACAGATGCGTTCCTTGCTGCAAATGGCTATAAATAAGAGGTCTTTTTCATTTTATCAAACACTGAAATTTTTTCCTCTCTGCATACATTTTCTTACATAAACAAAATTGTCGATCGACTGAGTCTGTGTGTGCTCTTGTTGTTGTTCTTGCGTTCGCTGAAGTTATTGAAGTTTGAGTTACCGCTACTTCTCTAACAGGTTAATCCGTTTTATCTTGGGAGGAATTAATCTGCAACCTCAGGTACAGTGAGGGGATTAAATTTCTTAAGGAAACACCTGTGGACTCGGATTAAAACATTCTGTCTATTTCATCTATTTTCTGTTTCTGTATTTTTGACTAACCTGAATACAAGAGATAACATCCAAAAATCCATAGCTGGTAAAAATATTTAACGAATGGGTGCACTTGAATTTTGTAAATCGAACTACATAACATTAATGATTAATTTTTTTAATTAAAAAATATACCAAAATTTTAAAATCAAATTACATAATATTAGTTTTAATGTTCACGTTTATTTGATAGGAAGTGAATAAACAAAGAAAAAGAGAGACACATTTCAGTTTAGAGTGAAATCACTTTTATGCTTCAAGATTTTACAAATCTCTGATGACTAACAACGAGAAATGAAAAATAAAGAGTAGAATCAAACGAGTTATATTAAAAGAGATTTTATATAAAGCTTTTTCACTTTTAGTAGCTTTATGGAATAAATAAATAGGATTTGCTTATTAACTTTAAATTAAATAATTACTTTTAAATTTTAAATGAAAAGAAAAAAATCAAAGTCAAATAACGGGAATCGAACCCACGCAAAACAAGTTGCAAAGGACTTAGCCTGAGCTGAACGACTGAAACCACTGAGCTAGAAAACTTAATTGTTTTTCAAGGGTGTCCAACATGTGTTATTTAACCATTTAAATTATTATTTTTCTTATAAATACAATTTATTTTTCCAACGAACGGTGTCCAATTGGACACTCTAGCCTAAGGATAGCTACGCCCCTGGTTGGAGCCACTAAGAAAGCAAAAAAGGTGAGAACTTCTAGGGATGGATAAAAAGAAAGCTAAAAGAAAAGGTATATTCCATAAAAATTAATTGTAATTTGCAATTGACACTCCTAATATATGCACTTCTTTGTGATTTACGTCTTTTTCTATATATATTTTTCATAATCTACACCCGAGTTTACTTGCAAGATCATTAAAAGAAAACCTGTTTTGAAAGTATTTAGGATGATAAAATAGAAGAGATACAAGTATTATTGTACAACAAAAATAATCTTTTTATCCTGAAGACATGAAAAAAAGTAATGACCATGATGTGGTGCAGTGGATGACTGGATGAGACTGCTCCTTATTTAATCAGACATCTCAGTTTGAGTTTGAGTCTTGAGTATATTAAAGTCTTTCGTAGGAAGCACTACCCTTGAATGGGACATACCCAAAGCAAATTTGAATTAATCGAGCTCGAATGTAAGTACCAAAAATCAGATAAAAAATAAAAAGAAAGTAATGATAATCCCAAAAAATTGTTCTTTCGGCTCAAACTATCAATAATATAAATGTAAGAAAAATTAAAATATCTACATATAATAAGATCATAAACATTGTGAGAACTCTTCGATTCTAGATCTCGGATTCACCTTATATATATACTTCATTCATTTTAATTTATTTGTCTAGTTTGACTTGACACGTAATTTAAGAAAAAAATGACTTTTGAATCTTGCGATCTTGAAACTAAAAATATGTAGAATGTACCCAAATATCTTTTAATCTTGTTATTTTAAACATGACATAAAAAATTTAAATTAAGAAGTTATCATAAAGAGAAAATAACATTCTTTTTTAAATTGACTGAAAAGAAAATAAGACAAATAAATTGAAACGAATGAAGTATTATTTAGGAGTACATAAACATATCAATACATGCCCAATGTTTACAAAAACTATAAATTCACGTATTATTCATGAACACCCATAATCCACAACATAAATCTCAACTTCTAAAAATAATTTGCATAAGGAGAAGCAAATTCAAGAAACTCTTCATCGCGCTCAAATACAGACATGTCTTGTTCATCCAACATGACGAATGCTTCGATGCCATCGTCTTTATAGTTCATCAAATTGAACAATTTATTGTATGGACCAGTAGCTATGGTTGCAGCCATTGGCTTGCCCCAACCAAAATCGACGTCATAGAATGGAAATTTACACACACTACTACAAGTATACTCATCAAATTCCTTCTTCTGGGGTGGCAATCCTTTAGCTAATTCAAGAATCTCCAATGCCCATGCATTTTCTTTGATATTATCTCTAGTCCTAAATAGTTGTTTTTCTTCCCTCATGAGACTAACTATTTGTGGTAAGTTCATGTCTACCTCATTGGAAATATGTGTCGAAAAGTGAGACAGAACATTGCCAATAGAGTTAGGTGGCAACTTTGGTGAAATCATTCCGCGTAAATCTGCATATTGGATCAATTTAGAAGGGACAAAGGAGCCAGAGTTCGCGGTCACTGCTTTAGCAACACATTTGAAAAGAAGTGCACTAAGGACTTCAGTAGGTGTAGGATTTTTCACTTGTGATTCACTAGCAATAGAGGACCTAAGTTCACTCACTTTTGATGAGGAAAAAACATACCTTTTTTGTGTACATCGATCTAATATTGATGGAACAACAGGGGAATCCAGAGGACCACTTGGTGGTGATGGAAAAATAGTGTCACTTATATAATAAGGTGGAATTATTTTTGCATTTGGATCGCGCGTTAATGTAGCCCAATCGATTGAGAATTGTAAACCATTACACGCGTCTCCAATCTTGTGTGACAAACATGTACTCACTGCAATTCCTCCACAATCGAAATGTGTTAATTGAATCACAGACAAACCATAGTCCGAATCGTTCTCCCAAGCTACACCATGAGGGAAGATTAAATCTTTGACATTACAATCTTGGTCATTGAGAACTTGAGACATTGGTGCATCAATATGGACATTCAAGAACTCAACACCCTTGTCATTACAATCGATCTCCGCGTTATCTTTCATGTGTCCTGCATATGGATAATAGGAGACTAAATTTTTGGAGAGGGAGTTTTCAAGAAGTTTTGATATTTGGGCAGGTTGATTACAAAGTGCACCTAATTGATTGTTGGAGTAGAAAAAACCAAAGGGTACATAAGTGTGTGTTTGAGCTTGTTCAATGAGAGAAAATTTGTGCCATTTTTGAGTTAAAGGGGTTGGAGAAAGAGGTTTGATGAGTTTCTTGGAAGCTCTTGATAGAACTTTTAATGCAGCAGAGGCCATTTTCTCAATGTGGTGTTATCATATCATTGACACTGCAATTTATAAAATTGATGTATGTACTACATAATAAAGACAGTCCATTATCAACATATAAAATGTTATTCTTATGACAAAAAAAAAGACAAAAAAAACCCATTATTAAAAATGTTATCCTGGTGAATGATTGCCTATCTTTCATTTATTTGAGGAAGAATACAAATACTCCCTCCGTTTCGATTTACTTGTCAAATACTTCCTCTATTCCATATTAACTTAATTTGTGAGTTAATGCACACTTATTAAGAAAAAAATCCAAGGACATAATTTAAACCATAGCTTCCACTATTGTCTTTTGTGAAATCATAAATATAATACCTTTGTAAATAGTGCAATTTATCTCCTAAAAAATATCAAACTTCATTAAAGGATAGGACAACTATGATAAAAATTTCAAACATTCATCTTGAACTTTGAACAATTTAATTATTTTGAACAATGAAAAAAACACCAAAAAATCAGTTAATTTGGAATAGAGGGAGTATTTCCTAATTTGATTTCTACTTTTACTTGTTATTTCGACAAATCAAGAAAGGACAACTTTTTTTTCTATTATACCATCAATCTATTAACATTGAGTTAGGGGGTCATTTAGTAGCTGTATAAAACAAGTCTTAAATGTCTTATCCATGCATTAAAGTTCATATAACTTATACAACGTTTGGTAGGTGAATACGAAAAAAGTTATTCATATATATATAAAATATATATATATACGAGTTTGGTAGGTGGATAAGAAAAAAAATTATGCATGTATATAATTAATACGACATTTGGTAGGTGAATAAGAAAAAACTAATTCATGTATAAAATTAATACGACATTTGGTTGACAATTTTGAAATTCGCATAACTAATACATGTATAAGTTATGAGGAAATATGTGTATTATTTATGCGGAGTAGAAGGTAGAATAATAAATACGTGTATAGCTAATACATGGATAAAAAGTTAAAATGACAATATTACCCTTATCACTCCTACTTGACTACTTTCTTCTTCTACATAATTAAAGAAATATTTTAATTTAAATACAAAGTTAAAGAAGGAAAGGGTATAATTGTAAAAAAATATTTTAATTTAAAAAACATATAATTTTACTAATTTTATATATTAAAAACCAACATCCAAAGGAATAATGTATGCATAACTAACTCCGCATAACTAAAAAATGCATAGTTAATACTTGTATAAATAATAGTAGCTACATAACTAATACCCACATAACTAATATTTGCATAAATAATACCCACATCACTAATACATGCATGACTAATACCCATATTATTAATACATGCATAACTAATACCCACATTACTAATACATGAATAACTCTATCCATGTAGTGAATAAATATGTTTGAAACCCTATTAATTACTCCCTTTGTCCACTATATTTGTAACACCCCGGAAATATTTTGAGCTAAGACTCGAGCAAGTGAGTATGAGAATGTATTCATGAGTCTACATTATCATCACGAGATCCTTCATATCATTAATCATAACTCTTGAATCCAGAATTCAAATTCAAGAGAGAAGAGTTGAGTTCAAGAAAGTCTTTGAGTTCAATTGTGAATCCTTTGAGATCAACTATTGATTTGAGCTTAGTTTTGAGGAAGTAAGTATGACAATGAGAAGAGTCATATACATGAGTTCCATATTGTTATGTAGACCCTTGAGTCGAGTCGTTCATGCCCATAAATTCCGCATGAACTCCATAAGGTGAGTATCTTTGAGAGGAGTAGTATCCTCCAAGTTCTAAGTCTTGAGTATTGAGTTCCTAATCCTTTTGAGATTTTATTCCTAATCATGAGACTATTACATGTTACCCATGAAGGTCCTTGAGTTGAGTTGTTCATGCCCATAATTCCGCATGAACCTTATGAGTTGAGCAGTCTTGAGATGAGAAGTATCATTAAGCCCTTGAGTTGAGTAGTTCATGCCCATAATTTCGCATGAACTCCCCTCCCCCCCCCCCGAGTTGAGTATTCTTGAAATGAGTAGTATCACTGAAGTTATTGAGTTCCGAGTATTGAGTTCTATCTATGGTTATTGAGAACCTTGAATTGAGTCGTTCACATTCATAATTCGGCATGAACCCTATTTTAAGAAGTCTTTTTACAAATTGTTTTAAAACTTGTTTTAAAGACTTGAGCATTGAGTTTGAGAAAGAGTAGAGCCGATTTCATTTTTTAAAAAAAAGATTATATGGGAACTAAGTATTCCGAAAGAGTAAATGTTTTCACATTCAAACAAGAGCGGAAACTCCGATTTCCAAAAGAGCTTTTGAGCTAGTTTTTGAGTAATAATCTCAAACCACAGAAAGAGATATGTCTTTTTAAACATATGAGCTAGTTACATTTTGGGAGTAGTATTGATCACCGATATGGGGACGAGTTTGAGTTCAGATAATTCAAAGTCTCCATAAACCGTGTAGCCAGCATGGGTAGAAACAAGTCATACTTTTTAGATGAATCCTTAATGCTTTTAGCATAGACTAGTGGATTCACTTAGTGAGTAGGTTCTATACCTCGGCAAAGTATAGGACGGCCTTGGCAGCGTGAGGCAAGACGCTGTATCATCACATAACTTATAGTAATGGTTGTCGGTTAGAGAAACTCCCACAGAGATATTTGTATTCTTATATACACAGAGTTATATTACATTTTTATATACAAATTGAGTTGTTATTGTATTTTTTTCAATACATTGAATTGCTTTCTACTGTTTTAAAAGCTTTCCATACATTGCATCTTTTATTGTTGCTTCATATTGAGTTGAGTATACTGAGTCGAGTATCTTGTTATTGAGTTGAGCCTTCTTTCACTGAGTTGAATATCTTATCATTTAGTTGAGCCCTATTATTTTTTGAGTTGAGTTGAGTTCAGTGAGTTGAGAAGAGGTAAGTATGTTTCTTTTCCACCAGTTCAAGCTTATGTTATGCTTTAGAATTCTCCTTACATGCTCGTACATTCCATGTACTGAGCCATTTGGCCTGCATCATTTCATGATGCATATACAGGTAGTCAGGATCATCAACAGGCGCTTCGTTGATACCACATGCTGTCCAAGTTAGCTATGGTGAGCCTCCTTGCTTCTGGAGGATGTCATTACTTTTTCTGTTTTGTCAGGATGTCGTGGGTATTGTCCCGACTTCCATCTTTGTCATTTAGAGACTTCATAGATAGACAATAGAGTTTGATAAGAATGTTTCATTTATTTTGTTAAATATTTTAAAGACTTGCCTATTTTTGGCTAGTTGAATATTCTATTTATATTTAGAGAAAGTCATTTGAGTTAAAACTTTGTATTTGAGTTTCATGAATTTCATTCAGTTTTAAGCTTTTGTATGCTTGAGTTAGTCTTCCACTTGTAGTCAACCAGGATGAGGGTTCGCTTAGGGACCAACAATGGTTCTCGAGTGCCGGCAACGTCCAGGGTGTAGGCTTGGGTCGTGACAACATTAAAAATAACTGTTCAACAATAGTTGTCCAGTTTGAAAAATCAAGAGATAATTTTCTCTTTTGTGTCTATTTTATCCTTGCTATTAAATACTATTCAATATCTAATACATTTTCCAAATAATTGAATTTAATATATTCAAAGGGTAATGTAGTAGTATTAGCCCTATTATTTATTGTTTCTTAAGGTGTGTGTCAAGTCAATAGTGGACAACTCTTGTTGGACAGACGGAATAATAGGGGTAAAATAGTAAACTCATTATACCAATTATTGTTTTTCTAATAGGTGTGCAGAGTCAAAATTTGACAAGTAATTCCGAACAAAAAAAGTACTAGCAAAGGTCATTAATTGTAAATTTTTGTTATGTATTACTCCCTCCGTCCCTTTTTACTTGTCAAATTTTGACTTGAAACACCTGTTAAGAAAACAATGATTGATATATTGAATTTACTATTTTACCCCTATTAATTGATATAATCTTAAACATATTTACTCACTACATTTTTCAAAGACTAATTCAATGTTAATAAATTGAGGGTAAAATAGGAAGAATTTTTTTTATCCTTCCTTGATTTGTCAAAAATAATAAATAAAAAAGAAAATTAAATTAGAAAATATTTAACAAATAAATAGGAGCGGAGGGAGTATAATTGGGTATGAAGATTCCCTAGCAAAGTTGTCCCTCATAAAATATAAAGATTTTTACCTTCTATAGAGCCTAAAAATTATAATCAAAATTAGCCCATATTTTCATATATTATCCTATTTAGTTTATTTTATATGTAATATGAAATACTAAGAAAGTGAAATAATTTCTTAATTTGTGATTATGATTTCATTTTTTTTATGTTAAGAAACTGATTGAAAGTATAATATTAAATATTTATCATCATAAATTTAAAACATCATTGATTGAATTAAACTAAAAGATTGAATTGTTTTAAAAAGCTTGAAAACTTAGAGGTGAGCTTTGTGATTTATTTAAATTTTTGACAATTTAAGGATTGAAGTTCGTTGATAATGTCATTTATGAAGTTGTGGTTAAAATGAGAAGTTATTCTATGAAGATTTGAGCTATTTAGTAATGTTTTTGATCCATTTGAATGAAGTTTTGTGGGTTGAAATTTGTAGGAGACGAATTTGTAATTTTTGTATAAGGTTGTATAAGATTCTATAAAAGATTGTACACCCTCTATCTCTTAATAATTGTCACTTCTTATTTATAGAGAGTCAAATTACATAAATTGTTGGTGTAATTGTAACATCTTAGATTTTGAAAAAGGAAGAAAAAGAATTTTTGAGCTGTAGTCTGGTTCTTTGGGTCCCATCTACGGACTGTAGAAGCTTCTACAGGCTGTAGATGACAACTCTAGGAAGAGGAAAAATAGTTTTTCAAAATAATCAAGTCCAATACCTCTTTTACGGTTCACCAGGACGACCCATCATTTGATGTACAAGCGGTTGATAGATCTCGTAGGTAGGTCCAGACTTAGTGAAAATATAAGGGGTGAAGTTGGTTTCTACAATTGATGTCTAGGGTCCGTTGGAAGACCTACGAGCCGAAGAAAGGGTCCGTCAACAAGTTGGTTCAATATATAGTTTCTGAATCTTTTTACGGTTGACCAGTACAGTTCGTAGAAAGACATACATACTGTAGGTCCAAACCATAAAAATGGTTCGACATTATTTTTCAAGGGCTTTTGGGTCTTTTCCCTAATTGTTTTAAACCAATACTATGTCGTTTTGTCTACTACCCTAAGCCCTATATAAAGTTTTTAAGTCCTAAAACTACTCATTTCAACCCCATCCTTCTAAATCCCTAAAACTTAACCAAAATCATAATCCCCAAATTCTCTCAACCTAAGGAAGAAGAAGAAGAGCTAGGGTACCATTCAAGTCTTCAACCCTCCATTGTTTTTGAGCCCTAAGGATCAAGGTATGTGGGTATTCACCCATGAAGTACTTTCCTCCATAGGGTCCCCAAAGATTTTAATTCTCCAATTCAATTTTCAAATTATCAAATTAGGGTTCCAATTCAATAAATGTGGGTTTCATCCAATTATGATTGATTATTATATATTAAGTCTTCCAATGCATAAATTGATGTTAATCTATGATATTTAGTTGAAATTACATCTACCCATGCCTAAATTATATTTTTCAACAATGATCCTATGATGAACCCATGAATTTATGAATTATGAAGATCTGCATGTTTTTATGAAGTTATTATAAATGTTTGGGGATGCTTCGAAAGAAAAGTATCAATGCTATTGTGAAAGGATTTCTCACTTACTATGATGATCATGAAAGTTATTTCTCACAAATGAATTCACATTGGTGAAAAGTTTCTCATCCATGTTGAATTATGTTTAAGGAGCTGCTCTATGTTTTGATTTTGAAGATGTGGATTGGCATTGATCATTGCCTTTCCTATGTTAAAATGATAATTGACTTTTATCTATTATGTTGGAATTTAGACTTAGCACTGAGATGGCTTTGAGGTGGAGGCTCAAATAGAGTAGTCTGTAGTAGCAACCTCTAGTCCCTAACTGCGTGCCCCCATAGGATTGTTTTAAATGACCTAGCTCATGGATCCACTTTAGCACAAATGATGATATGTACGGGTTCTACCTTGGCAAGTAGATTTCCATTCTTTCGATATTAGGGATATACCTGATTCCATGATATAACTCTCATGGTCTTATTGTCAGTTAAAGCTAATATCCCACAAAATGACTATGTTTCTTCAAAGTTTTCTTATGTCTCTTATTTCAATGTTTTAACCATATTTCATGATTTGTCATTGCTACTTTAAGTCTTTAAATGTTCAAATAATGATCATGCCTACCATGCTTTAAGTCATTCATGCTCTCATGTCTATGTTTATGCATATCCCTCATACTTAGTACATTCCATGTACTAATGCTTACTTATGCTTAAATTATTTCACTAATATAGGGTCCGACGCTCCCATCCCTCACTCTCGTGGCTATATTGATTCTACCGGATTTCAAGAGTTGGTGAGTCCTCATGTTTTGAGGACCGAGATTAATTACTTGTTCATGTCTTTTCTTTAGTTTCAGATGATGTATGTGATATATGAATTACGTCCCAATCACTTTTATTTTTGATGTATTAGATGACTAATTAAGACTTATGTTAGACTTCCGCTTTTGTCAATCTCTTTAAAATATGAAAATGTTGTCTTTTGAATTCTTTACTTCTATTATCTTGTATGATGTATACTAAGTGGCTTGTGTAGGGCCTCTTAGGGTCCTATACGCCATGTTATGCCTAGGGTGTACCTTGTGTCGTGATAGTAATATACCATAAAATACAGTTGAAAATGAAATAAATAAATAATCATGTAGGCTGAGACATGAATATCTCGCTCCCTTTAAGGAGATTCAAGCCCATTGCGGCATTATCTACATCGATCCAACAATAATACTCTTGACTTATCCCATCCAGGATACAACAGCCAAACATGTAGGCTGAGACATGAATATCTCGCTCCCTTTAAGGAGATTCAAGCCCATTGCGGCATTATCTACACCGATCCAACAATAATACTCTTGACTTATCCCATCCAGGATACAACAGCCAAACTATGTCGTCTAACACGAAAACTCCGGACTAGTTGAAGAGTTCAAAATGTAAGAGTAATATCTTACTTATGGCCCAAGTGTAATTTTGACCTAAGTAAAACCATAAATAACATTGAATGAAGAATAGATCCCGTTTGTACATCGGTTACTTGATGGACGTACCAGATTAAGACTTAACCTCTATAAATTGGTCTTCCCTCCATCCATTAGGGTTACTATATATTCTCTACATTATTCCATCGCTGATGGTTGTGGTAACGTAAGGCTAGAGCAAGGAGGTAGAAAATTTTTTATGACTAACACTTTTGCTTCTTTCTGTGATGATGACTTCCACATAAGGTATGTGCCCCTAACGATCTCTATTTATGATTATCATGTTCAAGATTATAATGTGCATTACAATATTTAAACTTACATGTGTATACTTTAAGTTTAAATACTTAAAGTACTTCAAAAAATTCAGGCTCTGATGTCACTTGTAAGTTTATATACTTTCGTGCACATCAGGATCTTGAACACTATAAGCTTACATAGAGATCGAAAGGGGAACATACCTTATGCGAAAGACATCATCATAGAGAGAAGTAGAAGCGTTAGTCGTAATTGGTTTCTACCTCTTTGTCCTAGCGTTACATTACCAC
Source organism: Solanum chiquidenum (assembly GCA_029582725.1). Classification (NCBI taxonomy): domain Eukaryota; kingdom Viridiplantae; phylum Streptophyta; class Magnoliopsida; order Solanales; family Solanaceae; genus Solanum; species Solanum chiquidenum. Next base: position 15,997 of record JAJOOS010004850.1, read on the forward strand.
AACCGTCAGCGATGGAAATAATGTAGAGAGTATGTGGTAATCCTAATGGGAGGAGAGAGGAACAATTTTTAGAGGTAAAGACTTAATCTGGTACGTCCATCAAGTAACCAATGTATGAACGAGATCTATTCTTCATTAAATGTTATTTATGGTTTTACTTGGGCCGCAAGTTAACTTGGCCATAAGTAAGATATCATTCTTATACTTTGAACTCTTCAACTAATCCGGGGTTATTTGAGTTGTACGACGTTGTTGGGTTGTTGTATTTTTGAAGGGACACGTCAAGAGTTATACTGCTGGATTTGTGTAGATTATGTTTCATTGGACTGGATTCTCCTTAAAGAGAGCGAGATTTCCGCCCTTCAACCTGAATACTTTTTTATTCATTTTTGTCATTTTATTTTCAACTATAATTTATTATAATTTGTGGTATATACACCAACATAAACTTTGACTAATGTTTAAAATGCACATTTTCACTGTATTGGTATGAAAACAATTGCACCTTGTATTATTTTTTATATATTTTTTAAATATCTAAATTTTAATTTAAAATAATAAATGAATATAATTCAATTTTGCTTCAAACTCGCCGAAGGAGAATACACTCACAAGACAATAATGCTCTTGAGACACTCATTTGGCAGAAGCTTAGGTCCACCCGATTATATCTCAAAATCATACTATAAAAATATTTTGTATCTTTCAAAAACTTCATTCCCTAATTATGCATATAAAAATATTTTTAAATGTATACCGTACAATTTTTATGTTTATCTGACTATCCTTTCCTGATTATATCTTAACTATTATAAGATGAAATACATTTAGCAACCTTTGAACTTATCGATAAATTTAATTTAGTAAATCGGATTATAATTTTTCACAGTTGAGCATCTAACCAAAAAGATCTTATTCGAATTTTTGAAAAACGTCAAGGCATTTTCTCAAGCTCTGATTATATAAATAGATTAGTTATGCACGTTAAACTCGTCACTCATCAGCCTAATTGGAACATGAATGAGGTTTTACGGCTTATTGAGGCTAATGTATATAATCAAAGAAGGGGGTGCGGAATTCATGGTAAAATATAATAATATTTGTCATTATATTTTCTACATTTTTCTTTCAGTCTGGATATCTTTTTAATATAATTAATTATATTTTCTAGATATATCATATCTTGGGTTCTTTGGTACATGAACAAACTATTTTGCATTAATTGTTCATAGATTTTTATATCTTTCATAGCTTCTAGCCAATCTTGTAAGTATTCGTAATTTATCATTTTAGTCAGAATCTAGCTCTAAATCATTAATATTCATCCTATCTAGTTCTGAGTCTAATTCATGTAGTAAGTCTATTTCATACCATTCTTGGTTCATTAGTTCTAGAGTTTCTTTGTCAAATATTTTTTCCCATATCAATTTTCTTATTTCTATGATTGATATATTTTTTAATGCATATAAAACAAGTATCTTATATTCTAACATCATTACATCAAATAAGTTCATGTCAATATGCTTGTTTTTTCTTAATAATTCCTTCATATCACAGCAGAGAAACAATATTATATAAGATTATTATAAACTAGATTATCTCAACCATGGTTTCCTGTCACTATTAACACCGTACTTTCAAAGTAATTCCTTTCTAAATAGTGCCACTCTGTCTACTACCTTCATGGCTTCCTCGCCTTGGGTTCGACCCTGGACATTATTTTCGAAAGTTTTCCTTTTTTCCTCGTGTTAACAAACTAGATAACATGATTCAGATAATTCTAGTAGATAATAACAAATATAATCTTATTTATTCATGCTATGATATTCAGGAATCAAAGATTTTAGCTATGCATAATGATAAATAGGTATACCTTGCTGGTATCTCCTTCCATTGCTGAAAATTTATATATTTTATTTCTGAAAATATTTTGTTTTACAAGAGAGAGTGCTTTCCGTCGAGAAAGTCTTACCTCTTAACTGAAATGTTAGCTCTTTATATAGAGAAGGATTCTAATCCGTCTCTTTCATTACTTGTTTACTACTTTACAAGTGTCCCTCCACTACTCCACTAACTAAAATAAAACAAACAACTTTACTTTTACTTTACTTTACTTTACACCTATACAAACTATTCTACATAATTACAAACGTCCAAACAACTTTATCTTCTTTTTATCTTGCTTTTTTATCTCTTTGGCTTCCACTTATCTTTTGTCTTCTTTCCAGCTGGCCACTATCTTCTCTTTCTTCATTCCAATTGTACGTCTGGGATTATATTGTCTTCTCCCTGACACTTTGAACACTGATGGTCTGGATATCTCTGTCCTATAGTTTTACAGTATCTAGTCATTATGTCTGCTGAGATAAAGTTTTTCCTTCTAGCTCTTGTAGTAGGTTGTTGCTCAGGTTTTAGCAGACTTAGTGCCCACTGCCTTATTTCTTCCATATCTGCTGGTCTATCTTCTCGACAATTTGAATAAATCATCGTTTGTTCTCTTGAATAGTAGCTCCATACTGAATTTCTATTCAAATAATT
>JAJOOS010004852.1:0-12695 GCA_029582725.1 Solanum chiquidenum
AAATTTTGAGCGACCCATTTTGATTTCTAGATCATTCAAACATTTCTCATAAAATTTATATTTTTTTTTGGATCAACTTTCTTATGCAATCTTCATTTCTTATTTGAGTTGTCAAGAAAAAATTGGCTTTCAATAAAATTCATTCTCCAAGAGGGTAAATTCGTTGGGAGGGTTCGAAGAAGATAATGTGAATTTCTTCTTTAAAGTGACTTAAAAAATTGTTGAATAGTGAAGAAGAAGAAAAGAAAGTATTGAAAGTTGGAATAATGGTGAACAACAAGGAAGAAGAAAGAGAGGGTGTGGGGATGGGGGTGGGGGTGGGGGTATGCATTTATAAATTAATCAATTGATATAATTAATTTTAAAAAGTGTTTAAGAAAAAATAGTGAATAAGTAAAAAAGAAATAAAGATTAATGACATGGTGCTTACATAGTTATGATGTGGCGCTTACGTGGCTATGATGTGGCGGGTGAGAGTGGTGTTATAGTCTCAATGTGGAAAAAAATTACTTCAAAGATCTTAAGGGGGGTATTTAAACGCTCGTGTAGTTTAAGTACTAAAGTAAGTTATCCGACCAAGTTCTGAGGGGTTTTTATGTCTTTTCCCATTTTTTTTACTGATTGTAAGGTATATAATACATACATGTGCCTTTTAAATTGATTTTAGCTGATATTTATAATATTCATTTTTGGGTGTGTAAAAGTAGATGTATGTGTCTTACGTGACATAATAATATTGTGTTTATGTTACGTAGGGCGTAAATTTTCATGTAGAATGCTTCAGAGAATGTATGCGTTTATTTATCTAATTTTATACAAATTTAAATACTCACTTATAAAAATTGGAGGGTGCAGATGTCACCACCAGCCAAGTTAAAGGTCATATTTAACTTATATAGATGTGGTATGAAGAATTTTTACTGACCGTAAAAATCTTCTCTATTTTTTTTTTGTTGTACTTTAATCGTTTTAACTTATATGATACTCCCTCCGTCCCATTTTATATGATGTACTTTGATTTGGCACAAACTTTAAGAAAAATGGAAAGACTTTTAAAATTTGTGGTCCAAAATGAATAATAGAAATTTGTGTGGTTGTAAATCATTTCATTAAGGGTAAAAAAGACATTTTATAGGCAAATTGTTACTTAAAATAGAAATGTGTCATTCTTTTTGGGACTGACTAAAAAGGAAAGTAAGTCATATAAATTGGGACAGAGGGAGTATAATTTTATTAAACGCTAAACGTGTTCATCAATGACGGAGACAAGACTTCTAATAAAGGGGTTTGATAAAAAGCTGACTAATGAGCTGGCCGATCAGATATGAGTGAACTTATATTAGTGGGTTTGAAAAAAAAGAGCAAGTATACTAATATTCAGTGGCGGAGCCATCATATTTTTAGGGGGTTCATTCGAATTTTTTCGACGGAAAATTATATTATTTTTACATGATTAAAATAAATTTTTAGGTATATATAGTAGATATTGAATCCCCTTCAACTACTTCGTGTGTCTATTTCTTCAGATTTTGAACCTTTTTATTGAAAATTCTGGCTCCACCACTGCTAATAGTGCTGATAAATGAGAGGGTGTATCAAATATGAACGAGAACTTATATACACTTTTCTAACCAGCAACCAAATGACACTTTAGTCCCTCTCAAATCAATATTTATGTTTGCGTTTCTTTTTACTCAATTCATTTCATGAGACGCGGCAAAGGATTTGGCATAAATATAAGAATTCTCGCTATGTCATCGTAAAATTAGAGATCTAAATTATGGTTACATATAAAATTAAATGGGAATTTACATAAATATAATATTTTTAGAAAATATATATCATGTATAGCAATGACATTTTTTTCAGTTGAACACTTATAATATAATTTTAATATATATTAATTTGCAGAGAACAATTTATAAAACACCTATAATATAAGTTTTGTTGATGGATAAACATTTATCACATATTTTTATACATTTATATTACATTGTGTCAATTTCTATCCAGACAAACATAATATATATGATAATTTTTTGATAAAGGAGGTTTATCTGGAGTTTGAATGAACTTCTCACCTCCATATAGATCCGCCTCTGTAATTGTGGTACAATTTTAAAAAAAAATATTAATTCAATAATTTCTGTTTTTCATTTCTTAAAAATGCTATATCATTACTATATAAAGTTAGTTTTTGATGGTTCAACTGTAAATGGTTTTTACTACTCTGTACAAACATTTTTAGGGTTTAATTACTTTTGTGGATTATACTGTCAAGTTCATTATTTTTATGTGACCCTATTTAATTGTTATGTTTATTTTTAAAAAAATTATTTTAAAATACTCATTAGCTTTTAAAAAAATTATTATTTTTTCCAATCTTTATTTTTATGACTAATAAATTTTCTAAAAAAATATATTAAAAGGATTAAGAGAGGCAAAAAGATAATAAAATAAGAAAAGATCAGTCTTTAACTTTTCTTTTTAATATTTTCTTAGAAGGTGTGCAGAATATTTAAAGTGACAAATAAATAGAATCGGAGAGTATAATTTAAAAATAATAACCTAAAAATGAAATAAAAGTAAATTTCTATATACTTTAAAATAATAACCGTCTATTAGTCAATGTATGATTTTTGAAATTTTCTTATTTTACCTTTACAGTAATTTTTTGTACCATAAAACCTCACGACCTCTTCTCTAGCTCTGGGACCAAAAAAAACAAAATGGTTTTTTTCTTTCTTGGAAAATTGGTAAAATTGTCAGAGAGTTTGGCATTTGATGTCCTATATGTTGTTTCTATTATTTATTACTTTTTTTGTCTGTTAATTGTAGGAATACGTGTTGCAATAATATTACAATTTCCAAATAAATTCCCGTGAATAAGTACGTTTTTTGGTCGACATTAATTGGTAGGTCACTTCTCTTGCCAGCTACAATAATGTTTGAGCTGTCAAAATTCATCAGAGTTTTTTTTGTGGTCAGAGGTTCTAAGGCGCTGTCATAATCTAAGTTTAAAAGTTTAGTCTATTAAAGTTATTATACACATGTTTTTGGCTAATTTCGCCTATTATGATATGCTTCTTGTTTTTGTTAAAACTCATCTAAAGTTAAATTATTTTTAATGATAGTAATGTGACATTCTTTTTTGGGATAAATTAAAAAAAGTGTCACATAATGTGAGACAGAGGAAGTAATTACTAAGAAATTCTAACTTGTGATTTATTTTGGCTAAAAACAAGTGCTTATAAAAATATTTTTTATACGGAAAAGGGCCTAAAATAGCCCTTAACTATGCAAATTGATACAAAATTACTCTTCTTCTACCTTTGGGGCCTAAAATGCCCTTGACGTCAACCTTTTGACTCTATTTTGCCCTCAGCTTTAACAGCCCAAATTCATTAATCACGTGTTACTATTTTATTGATTATCCTAATAATTAATTTAACTAATTAAAAAACTGATATCCCACCCCAAAAAAAAGCCCTACCCGTTTTTAGCCCACTTTGAAGAGTTGCTTACTGACTTAAAACACAAACTGATAAACGATGCAATCTGTTTCTTGTGGGAAGAATATCTGAGCAGGGGCGGAGCCGGCCTTCTGTTAGGGGAACCCTCTTCGACGGAAAATATTACTATTTATATATAGTTAAAAATATATATATAATAGATATCAAACCCCCTTCAATTAGTTCGTATGTTTAGTTCTTCAGATTTTGAACCCCTTATTAAAAATCATAGCTCCGCCACTGTATCTGAGGGTGAAGTAGCAGCAGCATTGGATAAAAAGAGTGATTTAAGTTTGTGTTAACTTGTCCCGAATATTCAACTACAACATCAGTTTTGGTGGTGCAACAGTATCGAAACGAGTTATCTCAAGATTCAATCAATTCTTTGAGAGGTAACAGAAGAAGGAGATAGTGATTCAAACTAAAAAGTACCAAGTAGTTTCAAATGTTCGAGTTCTGCAGATAGTAAGTGAGAATTCAAAGTTCTCAACATTGCTAGCACAATTCTCATCAGCTACTCAACTGTAGAAGAAAACCTAATGAAAAAATTGACGATATATATGGAAACAAAATACACTATACAAACCAATCATCATTATCCTGACAATGCGTTAACACCTTAAAGGAGAAGAGAGCAGGAAGATTATGGACTGAATTAGTAATTTCTCTTACTGCATCTTGTTTGGTTAGTGGGATTTGAAGTCTGCAATTACAGCTCAAGATTTTCAATGTTGATAAAATTGAAATAAACTTCTTACACCTTCCTTCTCCCAATGTAGATAAATTGAAACAAATATTCTTCTTGTTTCATTTGTTAAACCTTGATACCTTTTGTACTGTTCTCTTTGGTTCTCTATGTAATTTCTATTGGGTTTAGGATCCTTTTTTCTTCTTTTTCATGTGGATAAATAAAAGTCTTATTAGGACCATTTCATTTTAGTTCCTAACCTCAATATTATGTGGCATACATAAGACTTATTTGATCTTATTTTTAGAAACACAAGAGAGAAAAATCAAGAGAGATTCGTTTTAGAGATTGAGAGAAAAAGAGAAAAATCCCATTTTTGCTTCTGAAAATTTTCTGCTCAGACAGTCCGCTTCAAACAAAGTTTTCCGCTTCGTTAAACGTTTGGATCGTGCTCAAATTTGAACTGGGAGTTCTCAGCATTTGGTTCTTGTAATTCAAAGGTGGAGATCGGATTTGGAGCTCTATAGCTTCTGATTTTGGGGTGTAAACAATAGCTCGTTTTTGGGTGAAATCTCTTCTTTAATTCTCTAGTTTTGGTGCAATCTTGTTTTGTTGTTACTCGTTGTTTGACGCTTATTTTGTGGTCAATTTCGGAGAACAATTTTGTAACTCTTGGTGTTTATAGTGGAGCTTTTGGTCCTGTGATTTTTTACTCTTCACATCAAAGAATTTTCTACGTAAATCGTTGTGTCTTGTGTGATTGACTTATTCTTATCTTGTTGTTTTTGTTTGGTTGATATACTTGCTGTCCATTCTTCATATTACTTGATTTCGTTTGTCTTCTCTTGGTTCAAATTGAAAGGGAAAGTTAGACTTGAGTATTATTCCGTTGTTATCCTATCGGACATTCTTGTTAGTGCCTTGCCTTTCCCAACAATTTCTGCTACAACTAGTTCTACAGGTTATTGATTCAGTTTTTTAAAAAAAGTTAACACCTTTTCATTGGGTTAAAAGAATTGGGCTAAAAACGGGTGGATTTTTTTTAGGTGGGTATATGGATTTTTTGAGCAACTTTCACATATAGCAAACACAAAATTCATATTTGTATGTTATAGCAAAGTTTGCATAATTGCGCTCCATAACAAACATATATATGTATAATTCGCTATACATATACAAAAAAACAGTTGTATAATTCGCTATACATATACAAAGAAAACAGTTGTATAATTCGCTATACATATACAAAAGAAAGGAGTTGTATACAAAAGATCAATTGTATAATCTGTGTATGTATAAAACGAGAAAGAGAGAAAGGCAAAAGAAAACTGGGCAGAGAAATATTTGTATTGTATAATTATAAGTGTATAGGACGAAGATATATGTATTTGCATGTGTATATATAATTTTTCTCTCGCTTTATACAAACAGAAACATAATTTATACATTTCGTTTTTGTTTGTATAAGCGAGAGAGGCGAGGGTGGCGAGCGAGATTTGGGAGAGTGGCGAGCGAGATCTGGGAGAGGGGAGAGAGGGGAACGAAAATATATGTATATATACAATTTCCTCTCGCTTTATACAAACACTAACGCATTTTATACATTTGTGTTTGTATAAAAGCGAGAGAGGCGAGCGAGATTGCCACCAAACGAGAGTGGCGAGCGAGATTCCACCAGGGAGAGTGGCGAAAATAGCAATAGTTTGCTATATGGTACAATTAAATCAAAGTATATTTATAGCATTTAATTTGAATTAATAGTTTGTCATTATGTACAATTTTCCCTTTTTTAATTAGTTAAATTAATTATTTGGGTAGCCAATAAAATAGTGACATGTCATTAATAAATTTGAGCTGTTAAAGATAAGGGCAAAATAGAGTCAAAAGGCTGACGTCAAGGGCAATTTAGGCCCCAAAGTAGAAGAAGGATAATTTTATACCAATTCGCATAGTTGAGGGATATTTTAGGCCCTTTTCCTTTTTATATTGTCCAAACACTATAAAATTATGTAAAATTTTAACTTCCAAACATGCTTTATCTTAGTGGTTGAAAATCATATCAACAAGTGCTTTATGAGTGGATGCATGCATACAGTGAAAAGTGAGTTACTAGGTGTGTTCATTTCCTCATTCATTCATTGTTAGTCAGTGTCCTATCAAATCTACAAAAGCCAAGATAATTGGTCCAAATGAAGTTTCTTCCAATTGCTTTTATCTTTAGTAACTTGATGCTTTTATATATATATACACGACTTCTTCTTTTCTTATCAGAAGTCCTTAGTTCGAGTTCTGGAAATGAAAAGATCTTTGGTAGGGAACGATATTCCTCCTAATGGGGGCCCTATGCGACACGAATTCAAAATAATCAGACTCCAATATGAATATCAGACACCGAGTGGAAAATCAAAAAATAACTTGATGCTTGTATAAATTGCTCAAAGTCTTTGATTTCTGAATCCTCAACTAGTGTTAACCATTTGGAATTTTGATAATATTTAGTTGAAGTTTGAATCAAAAGAGTACTTAAGTTGAAGTTAGAAAAAATGTAGTTTGAAAGTCCAACAATGTTTGAATATAAATTTCACTTGGAAAAAAGAAGAAGCTAAACTAAAAGTTTTATATATATGAGTAGAAACTATTATTTCAGTTGAAATACTTCTCTCAAACGAGTGTTGTGACTTCAAATTGTAAAATTAATTCTAATTTGTAAGAAATAATTTATGTTGAAGTACTTGAAATACGAATAACTTGATACATAAAGTATTTAATGTAAGTAGGATATGGGATGAGTCGTACCTCAAGAAGTGAGTAAACAACTCATTTTAATGAAATAACAAGATAGTTACTTCTGCAAACGACGTAGTACTTTAACTATATAACCAAAAGAGAAAATGGCCAAAAGTCCCTCCAACCTATAGCCGGATTTTTAACTACACACGTATACTTTACGAGAATTTTATTACCCCCTTAAACTATTTTAAAATGGAATTAATGTCACCCTATATGATGAGGTGACAAATAAAGTGTATTCACTTTCTCAAAAGAGTGAGAAACACTTTATTTTATTAAAACTTTAACTTTGCAAGTAATTTTTCCTTTTCATATTAAGTTTCTAATTTATTTATTTTTAAATTATGTTATCTTTTACTTCTATTTATTTTTTCTTTTTAATTTTTTTTTGTCTTCTTTCTTTTTCTCTTCAACACTTCTCCGGAAAATGCCATAAACTTATTTCATTATTCAGCTATCACTAATCGTATCTTATCTCTTTTTTTCAGAAGAAATCGACTCTCCTTCTTTTAATCATAAACTTCAATTTTTTATTCTCACATACTAAGTTTATTGTTGCCATGTTGCTATTTTCACCTCTTTTTTTCCAGATCTATCATAGTACATGTTGTTATTGAATTTTGAGTAATATTAAATTAAGAAATATTTAAAAGTGAGACGGATAGATTAATTTCTAAAACACTAAAAAATACTTTTCATAGACAGTGACCATGACAACGAGATTAAAAATAGCAAAAACAATTTTTTATACTTCAAATCACAAATTCACTTTGAATTTTCCATCATATCCAACTCCAATATATCACCCACTTTTTGAAAACTAATTGACCACACAAACTTATCAATGTTGTCATCTAATTCTTCGATTGGCAGACTCAAATTCGATTCAATGATATTATCATTATTACTTGAATGAAAATTCACTAAAATTATGAAAAGAAAATAAAATAAAAAATAAAGAAAGAATATAAAGAAGAAGGAAAGAAGAAGGTAATGTGCTTCTAGGTTTCATATCAATGGAGAAAAAGTTGGTGTCAAAGAAAAGTCAAAAGAGGATTAAAAACAAAAGAGAAAAAGAGAAAGAAAAATATAAAATAAAGACAAAGAATAATAGCTTTTTTACTAAAAATAATAATATTATATGATGTGGCAGGCAAGTGTATCTCACTACTTAACATAAATTTGGGTATAACTTTTTAAGGGGTATATATTTCACTTTTAAAATGTTCAGGGGTAATAGGACACCCGTGAAATTAGAGTGTGTAGTTGAGATTTCAAATATAGATTGAGGAGATTTTAGACCAATTTTTATATGCTCATCTGGTAATCTATCTTATTTTAAAGAAAATTTTCCCTCTCGATATTCTTTGATAATTTCATAATGTATTTTTTTTTCCCACACTAGCTGTGCATATAACTTGAATTCAAAACTAATTGGCATAGGATATGTTTGTCATTAGCCACACGTTGCTATGTGGGGTTCTTCCTTTTCTTTTGGCCTATATGTTTAAAGAACAAAGTACAATATGGTACATCTAGACATTTAATTTCCTTTAACAAAGAAATTAATTTATTAATGTCCATTTACTTCAAATTTTGAATCTTTTACGTCCTAGTTCAATGGAACATGATTTTGATTTCTTGTCATGATAGATTGGGTAGCAATTTGAATTAACTTTAGTTCATACTCACTCGTTGAAGAAAAGAATTTTCGTGTTGCATATTGAGCTCTTATTTACATATTTTCAAATACATAGTATTATCTGAGTGAATAATTGTCAGAAAATAATTATTTTTAGTATTATAGAGAGTTCTGTCATTTGGTCTAAACCCATTTTTTTTATTTCTATGATTGTTCAGTAATGGGTATTCTCCTATTAGGATTAAATTTCTATTTTATGAGTTATTAAGTGGTTGTTGGAAAAAATATCTAACTGTTGAGAAAAAAAATATGAAGAAAGAGAGATACAATTATAGGAATTAGCTATTGCCCTTTTATTTGGGACTAAAATTATCTATTGCCTTTTTTAAAATTTATACATTCCAACTATCCTTTTTTTTAAATTTATACATGATCAATATATCCTTATTAGTTTTTTAATCTTTATCTATACATGTGTCTCTTAATTATTAAATAATTAATGTTAAGGGCAAAGTTGGAAAAAGATAATCAATTCTCTCTATTTCGAAACAATTATTTTTAACAAACATGACAAGTAAAAAAAAACAGGAGAGTAGCTAACAAGTTTAATCGCTAATCTATCATTAAATTGTTCATAGCTAACAAGTTTAATCGCTATTAATCTATCATTAAATTGTTCATAGCTAACAAGTTTAATTGCTAATCTATCATTAAATTGTTCATAGCTAACATACTTTATCAATAATCCGTTGCTTAAATAGAATTAGCAGCTGAATTAAGGGTACAAAACAAGGCGCCTAGAACATAAAGAACAAATATACTTCATTTTAAACCTCAAACAAATTGGCAAACAAAAAAGCTTGCCTTTGCCTTCAATATCCACAGCCTCCACTGTCCCTCCACAATATGGGCATGTCCCTGATGCTTTCTTTCTTCCTACTTCTTTTTCTTCTTCTTCACACACATATATCATACGCATTCTCTCTCTCTAGATATCTTTCTTTTTAACTCTTTTTCTATGTGTGTGTGCGCAATATATGTTGTGCTTTATATAGGTGTGTTTTGGACTTTTGGTGTGAGAGTGAGCTAGAGTCACTAGTAGAAAAGAAAAGGGAAAACACACATAGATTCCTCCGAACTTGTACTGAAAAGTTAGTTACACGCTTAAATTATAATGACGACCTATTACAGACAAATTTTATAGCTAAACAACAAAATTTATTGCTAATGCTTTTTATCGATGAATTTGTGGAAGGTAATCAAAATGTTTTGTTAGCTACGAGCAATCTAGTGACGGATTACTGACGAAGTTAACGATATTATATCTAGTGTAGTTAAAGTCTTTAGCAGTATTTATATAGAGTGTTGGTTTAAATATCTATATTTATAATTACACTGCTAAATATAATATAACAACGATTATATTAATACCGCTAAATCTTTTATTTGTTGTACTGAAACATGTTTATACTAGACAGAAAAATGAAGGGTTTTAATGTTTTATTGCATTTAATTCTCATATCCAAATTGATCAGATTTCATCGTCTCAACCCCTTAATTGGTGGTTGATCACTTATTATTTGTAGAATGTACAATGAGGTCTTGTTATTTTGGATCTGAAAGGATTAAATTAAATAAGACACATTTAGCAGCATTTATGTAGAGTATATGCACATGCTTTTACTTGTTTTCTTTGTCAGAGTAAGGAAGATAAATTATACGAAAAAATAAGGAAAAGGGTTCAAAACACACTTAAACTATGGGAAAAATTGTTGTTACACATATGAACTCTGCGGGGGTCCTATGACCCCCCAGACTTATTTTTAGTGTATTTTTATGGGTATTATTGGCTTAGTAATTTTAAGACCATCCTCACGCGCCTCTTGTACGTTCGTCCACTTGCTGCTCTAACTAAGCCAATAATACCCATAAAAATACACTAAAAATAAGTCTGGGGGTGTGGGGGTCATAGGATCCCCGCAAAGTTCATATGTATAACAACAATTTTGCCCATAGTTTAAATGTGTTTTGACCCCTTATCCAAAAAAATAAGTTGGGTGGTGGGATGGGGTAATATATCCCCAGCATAGTATAAGGGGGTAAATGATATAAAGAAAATAAGTTCACATAAATAATAAGACACTCGTATAATTATGACATATAATCAACAATTTCACCATAATTTAAATGTGTTTTTATATGCCTTATTCATGATCACATTGTTCGTGGAATTAGGTACCATCTATATACTTTTATTATTAGCAAATCATCTACTAACATTTATTCTTGTCATTATTGGAACTCCAACCGAAATATGTGGACTCCGAATTTCATGTGTCCAAAATCTTTGAGGGAAAAAATGTCACAAGTTAGAACTTTACTCGAAAGCAAATGCATTTTTTCCTAAAACACTAAAATTCGATCACAAATTTAAAAAAGGGTAAAGTTGCTCAATTTTAGATAGTACGGGAGCAAACATGACCTTAAATTTGTTACTTTGTATGTAATTTTTCTCACTGTTGATTATATCGATCCACTATTCGAATCTTTAGTCCTTCTAAAGTATTACATCATGATGATACCCCTTTCACAAAAATGTCATGTCTTTATGTAAAATGTACAAACTATGTGATGGACCATTTCTATGAAAGAAAAAAAAAGTAAGTTACCAAACTATTAATAACCATTTTTTCCTATCTAGTTGTTAACACTTTCATTTTGGTTTAGATAATAGTAAAAATAAGAACACAACCAAATTACTTTCTAAACTCATAGAGTCCAAACAAAAATGCTCAAAGCAATGTTAGTTTCCTTTGACAATGACATCCTTCTGTATTGGGTCAATCTACTGTCCAACTTTCTTGAGTCACTTTTTGAATGTTTCTTTCAAAAAATACATGAAGTTATCATGATATAATTGATCATTATTATGGTTTATTTTGGAAAGTTTTCTGTTGAGAGTATAATTAACTAATAAAAGTGTGATCTCGCTATTAGCTTACACTTAGCTTTTAGATGAGACGGACACTCACTTCAACATGGTATCAGAGCAGACATAGGTTCTCTGATTGAATTTCACTGTCACGCATATCAAAATAATTTCCACGTGTTTGGTCCAATATGAAAAGAAATCAAATCTGCACGTGAGGGGCGTATTGAGAATATAATTAACTAATAAAAGTGTATTCTCTCTAACAACACAAGTTTTTAGATAAGATTGTCACACACTTTAACATTTTTCTAATATTGCTAATGACGTTTTTACCTTAATTTGCACAAACGAACTTTTTGAAAAGGTATCTTTTCCACTTTTATGGTGAAGTTATTAAGAGTGAAAATCACTTACACTATCAACCGTGCTTTAAAAAATAATCTTTCTCCTCAAATGCTTATTGTACCTGTATATATTAACCTTTACTAGTATACGTGCCCGCGCGTTGCGCGGAAATTATTAAAAATTATTTAATTGTTCAAATATATTACATCATTTTGATTATTAAAATATAATTATCATCATATTTTTTATGCAATATACTTAACATCATAAAATTTTATATAACTAAAGGAACAAATCATATAAATGCATGCGCACGATCATCAAATAACATTTTTGGTAAAACTAAATATTATAATTATATATTTCTTATACAAAGGTTTCAAAAATAAATTATGATTAAAAATAAATAAGAATGAAAGAATTAAGAGAATGTGTTGGTACACTCTCTCAAATTAATATATGAAATTTTTTTATTTATTATTTTCTTTCAATGGAGAGATTTTGCGTAAACTAAATAATTTATTCATTTTCAAATTTTTTTCATAATGATTTTAAAATATTTATCTGAATAATAAATTCCTCATGTTAATGGTCAATTTAAAAGTTGTGTACAAAAATACATGACATCTCTTTATTCATCTAAACATTTTTTATATATATAAAAAAGGAAGACTGACTCTTCAATTATAAAAAAAAAAAAAATTGAGTTGAAAAATTGTATATCCACTATAAAAGTTAAATATGTGATAGTTATAACTAATAAGCATTACATTAAGTTATGGAATA
>JAJOOS010004853.1:0-12898 GCA_029582725.1 Solanum chiquidenum
ATGTGTAGTCTAAGAGTTTAACAAAGTTTAGAGGTCACTTGCCTCAAAACACTTCAACTAGTAACTCAAATTTGAGTTTTACCCTTCCGAGCACGCTCCAAATCACCACAATCTATTCATAAATGGAATCCCACAATCAATACGAATCTAACAACACCAAAATCATGAAATTTGGAGAGAAAGGGTAAAATGGTCAAAAATCTCGCTCCGGAAAAATATTCTCAAAATCTGGAAATTTTTAGTGAAAAATGTTCCCCAAGAAATTTAGAATCCAATAGTGAAAACCGTTTCGAAAAAGGAGTTGAAATGAGTTCACAAACTCAATTTTTCTATTAAATTCGGATTAGACAAAACCCCCCAAATTTTACACTTGAAATCTCAAATTTTGATGTTAAAATCCATAAATAATCGATAGAAATCAAAGATATAAGTTGAAAATAACTTACCCAATGAATTCCTTGCGAAAAACCACTTGAAATCGCTTATTTTCAAGCTCTCAAAGTCAAAAAATAGAGAAATGGTATTTTCAAGTTGTGGGAAAATAACTATTGATTTTGACTTTAAAAAGGGAAAAAAAACTGTTGTTTCAGCTGAAACACAGCAATAACACCAAAGTTTAAGTCCCCGTTGGACCCTCGGGATTCGTTCGGAATCTCGTGCACACAAACTAAATATGTACCCCCACTAAAATCGACGTTCCGGACTCAATGGAACCGTCGGAATTTGAATTCGAGGGCTCCTTGATCCGAAATTCAATAAGATGCCAAGAAACTAGTTAACGCCTAAAAAAATTTCGAAACTCAAACGGAGCGTCTAAAAATTCAACCAAGGCTCATTCTAGACTTAGAATCGCCTCTCGAAACCAACGGTACTCTCAGAATTTCAATCTGAGCCTCGGAACCTCATATGTTGACCAAAGTCAACTCTTCATCAAAATTTCACAACCTTTAGCAACTTAGGACCTCAATTATTCGTTTCAACTCCAAATTCAAATCCGTAACTTAACACAGACCCGTTTCGACATTCTAAAACTGCCGGGATCGACGGAAATCCGATCCGAGTCTCGAAACTCCAAAAGACTCGAAAAAAACACTTTTTAACCAACTTTAACTCATAAACACTCAACTTCTCAAAAACTCAACTTTTTACCAACTTTTCCTCAAACCAACTTTACAACCACAAAACATGGGACTCGGGGCAACTACTGAAAGGGCAAAATAGTCATTTCCACGAAAAATTTCCAAAATGACCTTTCGGGTCATTACAAAATGTTACACCCTTAGCCTACTAAGAGTAATCTCATTCGAGGACGGATGTTCCCAAGGGGTAGATATTGTAACATCTCGCAAATTAAAATAACTAGGGAGAAGTTAAGAATTGGCAATAGCCATTTTTGGGAAGAAAATAAAAATCTGGAAATATGTTAAGCATGTTAAGTTGAGTTTTTGATCAACTTCAAACGACCATAAATACTAGATCAGGATGATTTAGGAATGTTTCCAGGTACCGTAGGAAGATCTTGGAATAATATTTCCGACGCCGTCGAGTTTGTGCGATTCCGAGTTCGTATGAGTGAGATATCACCCTTTGAAGTTGGGTTGTTCAAATAAGGAAAGTCTAAAACCGGATTTTGGAAGGGTAATTTAGTCTTTTCCTTACCTAATTATTTTAATCCATTTTTAGGAGTTTAATTGGGGTCAAATCAGATTTTATACAGTTTCGAAAAGTTGAAGTTCACGCTAGGGCTTAGAGAAAATAGAAAATAGGAGAAAGGAGAGAGGAAATCAAGAATCGTCAAGAACGTTCGAGTTTGGTTATGGATTTCACCAAGGATTCAGTCCTACAAGTTATGTGAGATCACATAGCGTTGGGTTAGTTCACCCACGTGCCAATCATGATTCAATTCAACGAAGCTATATAGTTTTGAAAGTAAATCCTATGAGTTCTTGATGATAATTTGATTAAAATCTTGTGGGTTCTTGTGGTTGAAGTTTCTTGAGATTGATTCATGTATTTAGGTGTGACTTCGAGTTAAATCTTGCATATATTGATGAATTGGTTGTTTCTAAGTGTTCGGGGAAAGAACCAAGTGAAAATAAGGGGTTTAGAGTTGAAAACGAAGGAGAAAAGTCGGAGGCACCTGGGTAAGGGCTTGGGGCTTCGCCCCTCTCATAGCCTCAAGAAAAATTCTCTGATATTTTGCCTCTGGGGCGTCGCCCCTATCAGAGACCCAAGCAGGGGTCTCTGAACTTTGAGCTCTGGCGCCCCACGCCTCTTAGAGCACCAACGACGCCAGTTCACACTATTTTCCCCCTTTTTTCCATACTAGTTCCTTAGCAACGTACCTATGTTTTCTAGTTGATTCCAACACTCTAAGGTACGTCTTAACATCATGAAATCATCCATAAACATGAGATCCTGAATCTTGAATCCATAATTTAATTCAAGGAAAGTTAAGAGTCAAGTCTAGAAGTTAAGAAGCAAGTCAAGAGAAGTTCATTAAGTTTTCGAAGGTCTTTCGCAAACGTTTTAACTTTGTTTTAAGACTTAAAGTTCAAGTTAAGTAAAGAGTAAAGAGTAAAGAGTAAAGATTCAATTTCATTTCTTCAAAGAAGTATATGGGGACTATGTATTTCCAAAGAGTTTAAAATGTTTTCACATTTGAGCAAGAAAGGGAACATCGATTCCAAGAGAGCTTTTAAGCTAAGTTTTGAGTAATTATCTCAAACCAAAGAAAGAAGTTGCTTTAAAAACATATGAGCTAAGTACAGTTTGGGAGTAGTATTAAGCACCGATATGGGGACGCGAGTTCATAATAACTCAAGTCTCCATAAACCATGTAGCCATCATAGGTAGTAAAGGATCATACTTTTTAGATGATTCCTTAAGTGTGCTTTTAAGCATAGACTAGTGGATCCATTTAGTTAAGACGTTCTATATGACGGCAAAGTATAGGACAGTTCTGGCAGCGTGGATAAGACGTTGTATCGTCATTTAGGCTCATAGTGGTGGTTGTTGGTTAGAGAAACTCCCACAGAAACTATATTACTTTGATATATGAGTAAAGTTAAGTTTGTTACTGCATTTTCTTTAACGAACTAAGTTGTTTTCCACTATTTTACAAGCTTTTCATAAATTGCATGTGTTTTATTGCTTTATATTGAGTTAAGTTATTCATGAGTTGAGAAGAGCCAAGGTAAGTGTTTCTTTCAGATTCCTTTCAAGCTTATGTTATGTTTAGTTTTCCCCCCGCATACTCGTACATTCAATGTACTGATACCATTTGGCCTGCATCATTTTATGATGCAGACACAGGTAACCAGGATCATCATCCAGCGCTTCGCTGATCCAGTTGAGCATTTAGAGTCTGTTGGTGAGCCTCCTAGCTTTCCGGAGGGCTCCTTTTATAATTTGCTTTCAGGATTTCATTGTTAAGATAATTGGGTGGTCTTGTCCCAACATCCCTCCTTGTTTTAGAGGCTTCATAGATAATTAGTAGTTCAGTTGTGTTTACATTGTTATTTCTTATGTTAAGACTTGAGTTGCCATTTTAGCCAAGTTGAATGTTTGACCTTTAAACGTTCTAAGTTACTTTATTAAACAATTGTTAAGAAATGTATTTGGTCATTGTAATAATGCTTAGAGTCTTCTGCTGAGTAAGTAAGCCAGACCAAGGGTTCGCTTGGGGCCATCAATGGTTCTCGAGTTCCAGTCCCGCCCAGGGTGTAGGCTCGGGGAGTGACAGAACACACCATGAGAACAACTTCAATCTAAAATCGTAAAACACCATGAGAACAACTTCAATCTAAAATTGTAGAGCAATTGCAATAGAAAAGGAGGTCCCAGGGATATAAAAGCTTAAAATGGTAGACACAACACATTTTTATTATTTAATTATATTCTCAACATACTCCCTCACATACGGGTGTTGATTCTTTTTTCATGGTCAAGCACGTGAAAATTCTTTTTGATTTGGGTGGCGATGAGTTTTGATTTGGCATAGAATTTTGATTTCAAAACCTTTGTATGCTCTAATACCATGTTGAGATATGACATCTGGGCCTTACTCAACCCCAAAAGCCAGTTCACCAATTGTCCGTGAAGCTTACGTCATCAAACTTCTTAATATCCATGCCTTTCAACACACCTCATCTTCACTGATATCTCTATATATAGGCCCCAATGCACACATATTTAATAAAATTTAAATTTGACTATTATAACATTATGCAAATATTTTAAAACTAAATGTTAGTATTAAAAAAAGAGCAAACAAAACCCATTTGGATTGGCTTAAAAAAATAGTTTTTAAGTCAAAAATAAAAAGTCTAATTGAAATGACTTATAAGTAAAAAAATAAAAGTAGGGGGAGACCTACTTTTGGTTTTTGACTTATATTAAGTAATTTTAAACTTATTTGAAGTCATTTTTTACCTTGCCAAACACTTCCTAACTTATTTTAAGTCATTTTTTACTTATTTTAAGTTATATTTATATTTGCCAAACACTTTTAGAAGTAAAAACCTGACCTAAAAGTAGATTTGACCAACTTTTAAGCCAATCCAAACACTCTCTTACCGAATAAACAAGTAAAAAATAAAATCTTTATTTTTAATCTAGGTGTTAAGTAAAATGAACCGGAGGGAGTATATTTATGTAATTATGTACCACAATAAAACATCTTTAACCAAGAGGTCTCGGGTTCGAGTTCCTTTGGGTACAGAGTCGCCTTTGTTAGGGAGCGCTTTACCCCCAAATGTGGGACTTCCCGCCGTGAATCCGGAATTAGTCGACCTTCAATGTGGGTACCGGACACCGGATGAAAAAAAATCTAATAACCTAACTCCCAACTAATTCTCCCACTTTATAAAAACCCAAAAGGTACCCCACACTTAGGCATTTTTCTCTAATATTGCTAATTATCTTCTCTGAATATATACATCTCTTTCGAGAAATTAAAAAAAAAAATGGCCGGGAAAATTGCATGTTTTGTGGTTTTGTGCATGGTGATGGTTGCACCCTATGCATCAGAGGCGTTTAGTTGCGGTCAAGTTCAGGCTGGGGTGGTTAAATGTCTCCCTTATTTGCAGAATCGCGACCCCGTGGGGCAGTGTTGCGATGTTATTAAAGGTCTCATTAATTCTGCTAAGACAACACAGGATCGTAGAACTGTATGTTCTTGCCTTAAATCAATTGCTTCTATTATAAAGGGCATTGATATGAGCAAAACTGTTGGTCTTCCTGCTCTTTGTGGTGTCAAAAGTCCCTTCAAGATTAGCCTCTCCACTGACTGCACTAAGTATGTTTATTTTAATTTTACTAAGCATAAAAATGAGAAGTTTAAAATGAAACTGTTTCAGAGTAAAGAAGTTTGATATTAAGTACTTTAACAAAAAAACTTATTTTGGAAACTTGTAGTCTCAAATATGCCTTAAACATTTACCTAACTATAAATTATCTCAATGAAATTTTAAAGTTAGTTATTTCCAAATATAAAAAGTTAATACTCCCTCTGTTTAAATAAAGAATGATAACCTTTTCTTTTTAGTCTAATTTTAAAAAATGACTTCTTTCCTTTTTTGGCAACACTTTAATTTCAGCATTCTATGTAACATGTTTAAAACCGCAAGATTAAAATGCATTTTGGTACATTTGTTATAAATTTAATTAAGACCACAAGATTGAAATTTTTTCTTTATTTTCTTAAACTTCATGCTAAAGTCAAACTAGACTATTATTTTTTAAATATTTTGAAATAAACTAATTAAAATAAATATGGCACATAAATAATTAAATTGAGGCGAAAGAAGTATGTCTTACATGTTTAGAATTGGTGTTATCTCGCATTGTTAAAATTAGATAATGGAGTAACACAAACAATAGTAAATTTGGAACATCAGATCTCAATGCTCCTAGAGAGGAGGAAAACAATTGGCTATAAAAGAGAAGATTATTGTAAATATTACTAGTAGCTTTGTTGGTAAATGTTGATTTAATCTAATGTGCCATTGCAGGGTCTAGTGATATCGATGAAAAATCAATTTATTGAAGAATAAGATGCATATGGATTGAGTTTGATCCTGCTTAATTATGGGTTATGTTTTGTTGCCTCTTATTTTTTTGTGGTTATAGTGGAGTTGTAATAAAACTTTGGTGGTTGGTTGTTCTACCATTTAATCTTAATGAAAATTTGAGCCAACTAATAATGCTTGTATATGACTTTACTCTTAATTCAATGTCTCTTTCATGATTTCATTTTCTCTATTCTCTTACATAAAATATTCAACCGGTGGTGCCTCATTTGGAGACTTGATCTTATTTGTAACTACATTGTAAGGATTAAATTTAAATCAATTTAGTTGAATAACGATAGAGACCCAAAACAATTAGAGATAAAACAATTGTGATCTGTTTTATTAATTATAAAACTGTAGGATTTACAAGATATTTATATAAGTAATTAGAGTCCTAATTATCTACTGATTTCAAGCTAATGACCGTTAGTCATAATGGGAGATCCCTGATTTGGGGGAGATCCCTGATTTAGTGTCGATAAATAAGGTATAGTCAACACCCTCCCTCAAACTAATATTGTGTATCACAAAGCATGAGTTTGGACAACATATAATTGTGTCTACTTCTTGACATGACCTTTGTAAATAAATCAACCAGTTGATCTTTAGAGGATATATACTTCTGGCTAATACTCCGATCTTCAACCAGTTCTCTAATGTAGTGACAGTCTACATCTATGTGCTTGGGGTTTTCATGATGAACGAGGTTTGTTGCTATTCTGATTGCACTAGTGTTGTCTCTATACAATGTGGTTGAACCTTTCATTTCGATACTAAGTTCTGATAGCAACCTTCACAACCAAATGCTTTCAGAGCATGCATCAGACATACTTCTATATTTTGCCTTTGTGGATGACTTCGATGTTCGAGATTATTTCTTGCACTTCCAAGAAATCATGCATGAGCCAAACATCATTCACCAACTTGCAGTGGATCGTCTTGAATCAGGGCATCCTGCCTAATCTGCGTCAGCGTATCCCACCATCTCCAGCGATGAAGATGATGGGAATAAGAGACTGATTCACAGTACATTTTATGTATCTAATAACCCTGAGCAAAGAAGTGTAGTGCATCTTATAAGGCTTGGTAACAAATTGACTTAACTCTTGTACTGCATAAGAGATGTCAGGACGACTCATACTAAGATATATAAGTGATCCAACTAGACGTCTATACAATATTTGATCTCCAAAAATCTATCCTTCCTCTTTTTTGTATTTCGTATTCGCTTCCATTGGAGTATGGACCTTCTTATGATCAATAAGACTGGCTAATTGAACTAGATCTTCTGCATATTTTTGTTGACTCAATCATATGCCTTCCTTTCCATAACTTACCTCCAAATCCAAAAAGTATGTTAGCTTTCCCAAGTCCTTCATTTTGAACGAGGAGTGTAACAGATCTTTCAAATGAGAGATTCCAACTTCGTTGTTTCCTGTGATAATCATGTCATCCACATAAAGACGGAGAATAGTAATACCTGAGGTAGTCCGACGTAAAAATAATGAATAATCTGAGCTACTTTGAGTGAAACCAACATCTAAGATTGTAGTGCGAAACTTTTCAAACCAAGAGCGAGGAGCCTGCTATAATCCATAGAGAGATTTCTTAAGACGACACACCTGATTTAGTTTAATATATTTATAACCTGGGGGTGGATTCATGTAGACCACTTCTTGCAAGTCTCCATGCAGAAAAGCATTCTTGACGTCCAGTTGATGTAACTTCCAACCTTTTATTGATGCTAAGGCAAGTAATATACATACTTTCGTCATCTTAGCTACTGGAGCAAATGTTTGATCATAGTCAATTCCATATTCCTGCTTGTATCCTTGATCTACTAATCTTGCCTTGTATTAATCTAGGGCTCCATCAACTTTCATCTTGATTGAGTACACCCATCTACTTCCAAATATTGTTGAATTTGTTGGTCTATCCACCATATCCCATGTATCATTCTCCTCAAGCACAACTAATTCTTCATGCACTGCATCCTTCCAACATTTCTGACGACTAGCCTGCATGTAACAGTTTGGTACAACTATAGAATTCAAGGCTGTTAGTAAGGCATGAGATCGACCATATTCACATGTTACGTATCCATATCGTTCTGGAGGAAGAGCATACCGAGATGATCATCTAATGGGGTCAATATTATTTTGACGAGTGTGAGAAGGTTGGTTATTAATATTTAATGAGGCATTATGTGGGTGAGGTAAATAATTAGTGTTTGCCGAAGTAGTATCATTATAAACAAAAGGATCAAAGTCATAAGTAGTACCTGATGTGGTAGAGGACATGGTCGACGAAGGACCAACGGCTAGGCGGCTATGGCAAGCAGCATCACGAGAATAATTTTTTTCAAGAAAGACATAGTAGAGAATTGTGAGTCTTTGTTAGTATAAATAAAAGAATTCTCGAAGAAGATAACATGTCGTGAGATTCTCAATAAATGACATGTTGAATCATAACAAAAATACCCCTTTTGAATATCATTGTATCCTAAGAAAATACATTTAACAACTTTTGAAGATAATTTATGACGTTCGTGATCCGAAAGAAGAACAAAGCACACACAACCAAATACTTTAAGATGTAAATAGTCAGATAATTTTTTGAAAATAATAAAATATGGACAATTTTGTTTCATGACCGAGGATGATTGTCTATTTATGAGATAAATTGATGTTTGGATTGCTTCAACCCAAAATATTTTTGGAACATTTGAAGTATCAAGAAGGGCTAAGGAAGGTTCAACAACATGTATATTCTTACGTTCCATCACACCATTTTGTTCCGGTGTATACGAAAAAAAACGCTGATGAATTATGCCTTTTTCTTGAAAAAAATTAGTGAGGTTTGTATTGACATATTCCCCTCCTGAATCTGAACGAAAAATCTTGATCTTTTTCTCAAATTGGGTTTCTATAAGGTTATACAATTTTTTGACAATATTTGGTACCTCAGACTTGTGTTTCAAGAAGAAAACCCATGTATAACGAAATACTTGATCAATGAATAAAATGAAATACTTGTATCCCAAATGAGATATAATTGGAGAAGGTCCCCAAACATCGCTATGAATTAGATCAAAATGAGTAGAGTAATTAGTACTGCTTAATTGAAAAGGAAGTTTATGACTCTTTGATTTTGCACAACTTTCACAAGGTAATTTAGAGGGCAAAATCAATGAATGTTTACCCAATAAATTACAAGATTTAAACATAAAATTAAACCGAGAAGCGTGTGGATGGCCTAAACGGAGATGCCACAAGTTCCACATTTTATTTGAAAATTAGATATCTTTATTTGAAGCTGAAAGAAAACACTGATGGAGTTCGGTATCCTGAGATTGAAGAAGAAATAGCCTGCCAACCTTACTTCCCCTAGCCATCGTTTCCCCTGTCAATATGTTCTGAATAACACAACCATTAGGAGAAAAAATAACCAAAAAAATTTGTTCTACAAGTTGCCCAATAAATAAAAGATTTACAGTAAGCTTCGGTACACAAAGAACTTCTGAAAATGGTTTAATGGAGCCAATAGCTGATGTAGTTAAAACTTGACCATTTGCCGTAACATTTTCATGTCTAGAACGTCGTTTAGATAAATTAGAAAACAATTTTTGATTTCCTGTCATATGATTAGATGCAGCCGAATCAATATGCCATACCGTTGAATCTGAAAGTTTAGTCTTAACAAGATACGTAGCAGTCAGAGCTGAAGAGATTGCATTAGGAATAGCAGCCACCAATGATTCTTGTATCATTTTGTAGATATCATCGCGATCAAGCACTTTTGTGCTTGGTGTTTCTCGTGTTCCAACATCCCTTTCCATCGCTTGGAAGGTTTTGTGTGGAGTTGAGCGTTTCCCTAAACCAGATTTCTTACGACATTCCAGAATACCATCTTTGTTACAATAGTTGCAATAATTTTGTATCTTGCAAGGGGAAATAATGTGCCCTGTTTCCTTGCAATGATAGCATTGAACAAGCTTGTTAGAGTTGCCCGAGGAAGAGGAACTTTTGTGTAGCCAAGGAAGTGTCCATGGTAAGGGAATTCTCCATGGAAGCTTGAGAACTCAACCGAGTTTCTTCTCGAAGAACTTCAGAAACTACCACCTCCAAAACTAGAAGTTTTTTCATGTTAAGAATACGAGCACGCAAATGCTCGAACTTGGGCTTGAGTTTCATTAGAAATTGGACGGTCCTTGTTCTCTTCATCGTAGTCATGCAATCCTTCAATCCAGGCGCAGGGATAGAGGCGGCAAAAACCTGATCTTGTTCTGCCCATAATGTGAGTAATACAGAATAGAAACAACGAACATTTTTCTCACTTTGTATAGATTCTGTAAGTATTCTTTCTAATTCAAATTTTCTAGCCAGATTTTGTTGGTTACCGAGGGTATGTAGATGACTCCACATTTATGATGCTTTCTCAAAAGATGTCAGTTCCATGGCTATATCAACAGAGATGGAATTGACAAGCCATGTGATAATTTTGCCATTGTCAGCCTCCAAAGCCTCTTTTTCTTTGTCTTCTGTGGGTACAACCTTTGAGCCATCCAGAATACCAACGAATCGGATAGTTATGCCCATCAAATTTTGTTGACAAGGTATCCCGTGAATCTATCCTAATTCAAAGAGGAAAATAAAAGTCGAACGGATCAGTCAAGGAATAGATTCAGAGATGACTATAGGAATAATGGATATGGATTGAGAATCTGAACGAAAGATGAATGAAACAAATTTACTGGAGAAAAAAAAAACTGAGTAGTGAGGATCTGAAAAAAAAAACAAGGCTCTTCATACCAAGTTGAATAACGATAGAAACCCAAAACAATTAGAGATAAAAGAATTGTGATCTGTTTTATTAATTATAAAACTGTAGGATTTACAAGATATTTATACAAGTAATTAGAGTCCTAATTATCTACTGATTTCAAGCTAATGACCGTTGGCTATAATGGGAGATCCCTGATTTGGGGGAGATCCCTGATTTAGTGTCGATAAATAAGGTATAGTCAATAAATTCTATCGCACCGCAAGAAAAACTTTCTAATATCCCTCTACAACCTTCATTTGTAAGTATGGTCGACAACATACTCATTAATCAGACTCTACTAATTAAGACACTGCTCCTTGATTCACAAAACTCTAAAGCCTAAGCTTTTAAAACATATATAGTGAAGGAGCATCTATAAAAAAATAGAGTACAAAAGTTGAAGATATATCTCGACTATACTAAATATTGGACAGTTGAAAACAACATAATCTAATTTCTTCGGGAAAAAAACACATATTACCACACAACTCTCTGTTCACAATAAACTTATTTTTTTTAGTTAAAAAACAACAATGGTTACAAATGAATAAAAATCACAATTACAATTGAAAATAATCAAATTATTGAAACATATACACTTGATTTCTAGGAATTTACACATATTCTGCTCGGTGCGAATGCCGCACT
The DNA here is from genome assembly GCA_029582725.1 of Solanum chiquidenum. Lineage (NCBI taxonomy): Eukaryota > Viridiplantae > Streptophyta > Magnoliopsida > Solanales > Solanaceae > Solanum > Solanum chiquidenum. The sequence goes on from JAJOOS010004853.1 coordinate 11,547, forward strand.
TGAAATATGTCAATCCATATCATGTTGTCTCTAAAGTTTCAATCTCCTCCGGATCACCAATAGCTTTTCTTGTAACTAAAATTCTTGAAATATCAGGAGCATGAGTGTCCTAAAATGATTTCCACTATAAAGCAGATGAAACAATCATAGAACCACTTCTTTTTGTCCAACCCACCTTGAGAGAATAGAAGAATCAATAGTTCATCCTTAAACAAAAAAAGTTTCAATGTATAAATACATGAGATTTGATATTTCGTTTGGAATCCTTCAGAATCCGTAATTACAAAAGTATACAACGACCTTGACCAAAAAAAAATTCAAAAGCAATTAATCATTATCAAAAGACCTTTTTCTGGGCTCGAATTCTGAAATATGGGTGTTCTTCAATATCGTTCTTCAAATAACTTTGAACCTCATTAGGTAAGGTCAGATTATGAGTGAAGAATGAATTAAATTTGATCTTTTTCTCTCTCCCAAATTTGCCAAGTAATCAGCCAGATTGTTTTCTTCCCTGTAGCACTACTATTGGAAATTATAATGGTCTTTTCTTTTCAATATATTGATCTAATTTATGAGATGAATAATGTGGAAGCTAACATTATTTTGCTCGTTGATCATATTAATAATGATGATAGAGTCGGATTCAATATTCACATTTTTATATCCATTATGGCTTTCGATTCTGCAACATTATTATTAGAGCATTCTTCATAGTAATCTGAGTATGACATGATTAACTGTCCATTTTCATCTCTAGGGAAACCTCCTCCACCAGCACTCCCAGGATTTCCTTTGCTGCATCCATTTGTGTTCAGTTTGAATCTCCCCGGACTAGGTTTACTCTATATAAGATACAACTTGAAATTCATCTAGGCTTGAGATTTTCAATATGTAAGATAGTGTTGTTCCAATGTTGCTTCAATTGGACTTGTGGGAATTGGCATAAAAGTAATATTTTGATCTGGCCAATGACTTTGTTGATGATATTTTCAGAATAGCTCTTGACGTCCTCATATTTATGACTACATCTAGCTTTCCAAATCTCTCGCAGATAAATAGAAATAAGCACTGAATGAATAATGAATGAACCTTGTTTCTTGTGTTGCTCAATCACCATGTAATAAGAGTATCTCTTATTCTGTCTTGTCTACTAGTAACAATACCACAACATTTGGAGAAATAATTTCAAAGTTTAACTGCAAGCTCTCCTTCTCTGAATAGGTGCTCTACCTTCTCAATACTTCCTACTTTACAACAAATGCACTTGGAAAGTCCATGAACTCCAAATTTTTGTGATGCTTCATTAGGGAGTTTGTTGGGCATTAACCAGAGCATAAAAAAAAAGAAATTTT
>JAJOOS010004854.1:0-65661 GCA_029582725.1 Solanum chiquidenum
AAAATGAAATTTTGAAGTTGAAAATATATTTTAACAACAAACTTAAAAAAAAAAATATTGGGGTGGGGGGCTGGTAGGGGGGTTGGGGGAGGGAGGTGGTCGAAGGTAGGGATGAAAAAATGAAATTTTGAAGTTAAAAATATTTTTTTAAAATAAACTTAAAAGTTTTTTTGAGGGTGGGGGTGGGGGGTGGGGTGGGGGGGTGGTAGGGGGTGGATGGGGGGTGGAGGAGTTAAGGGTAGGGGTGAAAAAATGAAATTTTGAAGTTGAAAATATTTTTTAAAAATAAACTTAATTTTTTTTGGGGGGGCTGGGGGGGGGGGCAGGTATGGGGTGCGTGAGTACGTGGGGCTGGGAGAGTCGAGGGTAGGGGTGAAAAAAATAAAAATTTGAAGTTTAAAATATTTTTTAAAAACAAATTTAATTTTTTTTAAGGGGATGGGGGGCTGGTAGGGGGTGGGTGGGTGGGGCGAGTCGAGGTAGGGGTGAAAAAAAGAAATTTTTTAGTTGAAAATATTTTTTTAAAATAAATTTTAATTTTTTTTGGGGGTGGAGGGGCTGGTAGGGGGTGGATTGGGAAAAGAAAATATGACCCTACCCTTTTGTATTTTAATTTCTTTTTTTTTTTTTTTTTAATTATAAAATACGTGTAATTACGTGGCAGCCACTGAGTGGCTCAATAAGCCACGTAGGAGCGTTTGTATATCATACAATTTAGCTGTTGGATTCGCGTGTTTTTTTGTTTAAGAATTGGATAGTTAAAGTGCCTACTTGTGTACTATGAAAGTTGGAGGTCATACTTAAAATTTAAAGCCAAGATTAGGGTCTAATTTATGTATTATGCCTATTTTAAATAATATGGACAAGTAATATGAAATGGAGGGACTAATATCAAGGGACAAATGAAAGTGGTCCATGGAGAATGGGAAATTGAGGGCCAAACCATATCATATACTAGTATGTCAGTATGTGTAATCAAGTCATGAGAATCTGTTCATTTTTTGTACTTAAATAGCAAAAGGCTTCTCTCTCTGATCATACCCAATTTGTGTAGAAGCATGAAGTGATATCTTAGAGCAAAAGAATCTGCTTTACCTCTGATTGAACACTACATTATTAGTTTTATTATGCTTTAAATGAACAAGCAAATTAAAGCACCAAGTGTTTTTTTTTTCATCTAGTGTTCGATACTCGAGTCCGACTATTCTGAATTCGCACCACGTAGGGCTCCATTTGGGGAAAACGCTTCATACCAAAGATTTTTTCATACTCAGTGCTCAAACCTCATCCGTTGGACCAGATCCATTGGTGGTAAATTAAAGCACCAATTTACATAATATATTGACTTAATTAGTCCATCAAATCATACTATCAATTTTGATGAAACAAATCTTTTATAGTGAATTCCAATCATGTTAACCACTAAGAGGACATAATTTGGTTCCCTTTTACTTTCCTCAACTATACTAACCAATTTGTCAACCAAAGGCATCTAAATTGCACCATCCTTTATATATGCTACTCTATATTTAAGACCAGGCAAAGCGTCATGCCATATTAAGGCAGGCTTAACCTAAGCAGATAATATCATATCATGTTAAGAATTGATATAAGCATTAATAATTTAACGCATATGAATATAGTAGAGTGATGACATAAGGTTTGATATAGTGTGCTTTTCTCATTTACAGATCAACTGATTTACTAAGTTTTTCCGGAGTTTGAAGACACATTCACACAATGAAGTTAGTAAACTTTGGTGGTCATATATACTTGGTTGACGCATGTTGACTTACATGCACCCCGTAAATCTCCAGATAAGTTCATAAGGTAATGAGTGATGTGAAACTTAAGGTGTAGTGATACTCTTACTAGTATGATCCCTTTCGAAAAAAATTGTATTACCAATTTCAATATCACATCATGATAAAAACATATCAGGATAATCAGAAGAAAAAGGATAGCTATTTAGCTACACTAATTAAGTATACTCTAAAGACGTCCTCAATATAATATTGACGATCTACAAAAATAAAATTTCAGTTAATTGTCATAAAATCCTTGGTTGCATGCCGATCGATAAGAATAATATCCGATTCCTAGCTAATGTTAATCTTACATATATACTCATGATTAATATCCTCTACGAAAAATATATTGCTATCCTTTATAGTACTACTAATTAATGAGTAGCATAAGCACTTGTACATTAGCATTATAGTAGCTATTAATTGGATCACCTAATTTGTCGTAGACTTAATTAATCAAAATCATTAATGTTGGAGTTTGTGGATTAATTATTCGAGAATTTGGATAAGAACAAACTGCTTTCCGTCCACACTTCGATTTAAATTATTCAAGAATTCGGATCAAAACTTACTACTACTAATATGTATGAATACTTTGAATAATTCTTTCGTTTCATTTTGGAATTTTATTTCATCTAATATTCATTACAAGACCGATTAGTTAATTTATCTAATTAAATACTTTTTATTCATAACAAATATATATATATATATATATATATATTCATATGATGTTAACATATGATTAGTACATTTTACAGCTTTTTTGGATGGTTCATGCATGGTTGTTATCCATTGTAATTTGTACATGTAGTGTTCCGTATTGTTATTTTAAATAGGGAAGGGATAAATAGATCTCGAACTATCGTAAATAATATGCATATATGAGATATCCTTCATCATACTTTTGGGACATTGGTGTCCTGCCGTCCAAAAGCTAGAACATATATATCATTTATATTAACGGACATACACATATCATAATCTTATCCATCGATTCGATATTTATTATATATCAGATCGACGGATAAGATTGCGCCACATGTTCCTATTTAGTCTTCCGTTAGAACGAAGAGCATATATGCTCTAGTCTTTTTACGGCAGAGGCACCAATGCCCCAAAAGTATGACGGAGGGTATCTGCATACTATTTACGATAGTTCAGGAGTATATTTGTTCTTTTTTCTCTTTTAAATATAATATTTGATTTTAAATTTTATTGTATCGAATTAATAAATATGTGGATATTCTTCTATGGCCAAAAATAAATTTCCATCCATTGAATGCAGAAAAGCTTAGTGTTGAAAGTTTATACAAAAAGTTCAAATGCCTGCTTGACTAATGCAGCTTCTTCGTTGATGCCTTTTTCTTTACATTGAACACAACATTTCGAGTACGGCTCCAAAATGGATATTTTTTGGACACCACGATCTACGTGGTAAAAAAGATCTTTTCTAAAAACACACACCAAACACTTTACCTACAAATAGAGCGAACTGTGTCAAATAAACGTTAACTTCGTTTGTTCACTCGAAAATACATCTCAAAAATTTTAAGATAGTTTATCCATAAATGAAGATACACTTCATATATCATATAATCAAACGGTTACACGTTATATATTGGAGTAAAATTTTTTTATAAAAATATAATGATAATTTCAAATATTAATAACTAAATTTCATCTAAGGAGGAAGAGTTTTCTATATAAAAAAAAAGTTTGTCGGCTAGAACTCGAAATTTCTGACTAAAATAAAATAGGAGCACTGAATTTGGTGAAGGAAAGGTTGTGGTTCTATTTATCCGCTTATTGCTTTCAATGTAGGGAAAACTAGTACTGTCAGCTCACGAAAAAGAGATCTCTCTATCACTCACCCAAAATAGTCATCGTAATTTTAATTTTAATAGCTCAATTGATTAGCTATTCGAGTTTTCATTTTATTGAGGAGGATTCATTTTTTTACTTTATAATTCTCATTCTTATTTCCCCTACCCTCAGTAAAATTTAACAAACTATTTGAGTACGAATTTGGGGATCCTTACACAAATAATCGTGGATTTTATTGTTTATTTTTTCTAGTTGATATATATATATATACGAATTATGCATACATTATATATTTAACGACTATCTTCAATTAGGTGAACTATTATTTAAGTTAATTCTTCTTTAATACTCCCTCTATTTCATATTAACTGAATTTGTGAGTCGATTCACACTTATTAAGAAAAACATTTAAGGACATAATTTAAACCATATCTTCCACTATTGCCCTTCGTGAAAAATCATTAATATAACTTTATAGGTAATGCAATTTATCTCCTAAAACTGACAAAACTTCATTAAAGAAAAGGACAAACATAAATAAATTTCAAACACCTATCTTAAACTTTAAATAATTTAATTATTTTGAATAATAAAAAATTCCAAAAATTCAATTAATATAAAATAACGAGATAGTTTATTGCACTCAATTTTAAAAATAGACTCAAATCTATTTATCTATAGCCTCCCAAAAACTAAATAAATTAGACAATTTATTTGTAGGGATATCTTATCTTTGAGAAGCTGGTGAATTTTAGTGGGTAATAATTGTTAGAAAGAATTAAAATGAGTCAAAAAGTAGAAGTATGACTCGAATATTATTGGCCAAAAATAGTTATGTCTCGAGCAAACTGTGTTTTGTTGGCTCACGCAATTAGACCGACAAAATGCTTAACAAATAGTTCCTCACTTTCATATTATTTCGTTCATGTTGACTTAATGAGAATATATACTATAAAAAAAATCATTATAATATATAAATTAATTTTATTTATAATATTTTAAAAAATATATATTAAAATACTTTTAATATTGTTAAAATAAATAATTAAAGTACTTATTTTTAATATAAAAATCAAATAATTTGAAGTAGTACTACTAAATAAATAAAAGCAACTTTCACATATAACAGACACAAAAATCATATTTGTATGTTATAGCTATAGTTTGCATAATTGCGCTCCATAGCAAACATAAATATGTATATTTCGTTATACATATACAAAAGAAAGTAGTTGTATATAATCTGTTTATGTTTCGGTATACATATACAAAAGATCAATTGTATAATATGTGTTTGTATAAAGCGAGAAAGAGAGAAAGGCAAAAGAAAACTGACAGGGGAATATTTGTATTGTATAATTATAAGTGTATGAGACGAAAATATATGTATTTGCATGTGTATATACAATTTTCTCTCGCTTTATACAAACAGAAACACAATTTATACATTTCTGTTTGTATAAGCGAGAGAGGCGAGGGAGAGACTGACGAGCGAGATCTGGGAGAGGGGAGAGAGGGGAACGAAAATAGATGGATATATACAATTCTCTCGCTTTATACGAACACACACGCATTATATACAATAGAGTGGCGAGGGAGAGAACGAGAGTGGCGAGAGAGAAAACGAGAGTGGCGAGCGAGATTCACCAGGAGAGAGGCGAAATAGCAACAGTTTGCAATGCGGTACAATTAAATCAAACTATGTTTATAACATTTAATTTGAATTAATAGTTTGATATTCTATACCATTTTTCCAATAAATAATAATAATAAAACATCATGGAGCCCAATACACACGAGTATTCCCAAGTATCTTGGTGAGAATCCATGATTTGGACTAGTTTGACAATTTAAATTGAAAGAATAAATAAAATATTTACACATTTATATTTATGATGAAATATATATAATACACGTGATTACCATTTTATATTTACCTAGTCAGCCCACTATAATTCTCTTCCTTTACTTAGATGATGATTATGTGATTTGAAGTTAAATGAAGAAGTAAAAAATTTATATTACTCAATTGGTTTGTTAATGAGGCGTAGTTATTATTGTTATCGATTTTAGTTTTGATATAAATATTTATTTAGTTTTTATGGTATCTGAATAATTATTGATAAATTAAAAACACTTTCAAATTTTAATTTTTTAATTATTGATGAATTTTTATATTTGTGTTTGTGATATCAAACTAATTATTTAGTGAGCTAATAGTAATATTTTTGAATTTTAATATCCCATCTATTGATAAAATTTTAATTTTAGTCCTTACAATATATAATTAATCGTGCTTAATTTTTAATTAATTGAAATATGCACCTTTAATCTTTTGTTATGTTGAATGATTTACAAAAAAAAATTATATTTATTAAACTGTCTCACTACTAACTAAATAATCAGGAATTGTATTGTATTGTTTTTCCATATTTGTCTATAATGTAATTTTAAAAATTGTCTAAATATAGCATATCTTTTATTTACATAAAGATATTGAAGACTAAATTGAATTATTTCACACTTACCAACTATCCATAGATAAGATCAAAGTTTACCAATTAAAAGACTTCATTATAAATCCTAAATTACTCATATATCACAAGAATAAGGTCAAAATTTACCAATTAAGAGGTTTAATTATAAATCCTAAAATACTCATATACATTATACCACAAGGATAAGGTCAAAATTATTAATTAAAAGGTTCAATTACAAATCTTAAAATTACTCATAAGGTTTAATTATAAATCCTAAAATACTCATATATCACGAGGATAAGGTCAAAATTTACCAATTAAGAGGTTTAATTATAAATCCTAAAATACGCATATACCACAAGAATAAGGTAAGAAATTATCAATTAAAAAGATCAATTATAAATCTTAAAATTACTCATATATCACATCAAAACATACCAATTTAAAAACTTAATTACAAATCTTAAATTACTCATTTATCACAAGAATGAAATCAAAACTTACCAATTAAAAGACTTAAAAGAATTAGGGTTTCATTTTATGTGTTTTACGACAAAATAGTTTTTAAACTATTTTTTTAGAATATTCGAATAAAAAAATACTTATAAACTCCTGTTTTTAAGTCAAAATAACAAAAATCTAGTCAATTCAAACATATTCTTAATTATAAATACTAAAGTACTCATATATCACAATGATAAGATCAAAACTTACCAACTATAAGATCCAGTCAATAAATCTTAATTACATGAATCTGAATTAGTCAAATATCAAACCAGTTACCGAGATGGACCAAAAACAAAAGAAAGTAAAAGCACATGAGTAACAGGTAACACACTAACACCTATATAAAAACTAGTGTGTGGAAACAGGTAATAACCAGTATCCGGTGCACTAAACAAGAAAAGACTTGTTGTGTTTTTTGGTCTGGTCGACGTTATAAATAGTAAAGCCAAAAGAGAAAAAATAACAGAAAAAATTATTTGTGTCTCTGTTTTTCTATTTGTGTGAGTGTTCAATTTTAAGACAAAAACATTTGTCCAAATGACAGGGAAAGAAGAGATGACTAGTGTAACACTTGATCTTCTTAAGAAGAAAATGGATGATTTTGCTAAAGAAAGAGATTGGGAGAAGTTTCATAGCCCAAGAAACCTTCTTTTGGCTCTGGTACGTTCTATTTCTCGATTTGTGCGTGTTATTCTTTTTGTTGTTATACATCAAGATAATCTTTTTTGTATTATTTTATCTGATATCTAGTACTCGTGGTTTATGTACCTTCTTTTGGTTCTTGATTTGTGTGTGCTACTTTTGTTGTTGTTGTTATGAATCATGATAGTCTTCTCTATATCGTTTATATGATATTTAGTGCTTGTTGTTTATGTACCTTTTTATATATATAATTATTATGTATCTGAATTTGTTGATCCAACTAATTCAAATTCAAGATTTTTTATATATTACATGTAAAGATCTTTCCAATTTTTGTTGTTTAATCTTGAATCAAATAAATAAAACGTTTGGTTTGTATGTATAGAAGTTGTTGTTTAGTGTTTTTTGTTTTGAGTTACAAGTGGATGTCTGATTTGGTTTCTTAAAACACAAGAAAAACATTTCACCAAACCAAGATATGAGGAGCATTTGTCAAAAAAATAGTAGATTTTTTTTCCTATTCGATGTTTGATATTTTTATTGAGGTACAATTAAATTCAAATTCACTTAATAAAAATCTCACATTAAACGTAACAATGGTGATTTTTTTATTCAAAAAGATTTTATCATGTACTTCACTCAACTTTTATTTATTCGATTTTATTGTATATGGTACTCTTTCCTTTTTTCAGATTGTATTAAAAGTCAAACATCTTTCTTAAATATTTAAAACTTAACTTTTTTACTTTTGTTTTTTACAGTCAAATATTTTTCTAATGACAACTTTTTCTTGTGACTACTTGGAAAAACAGGGCTTTTTCTTTGTGTTTTTCCTAGTAGTCCATAAAAATCAATTTCAGCATCATTTTTGTTCCTTTTTTTTTTAATTGATTCAAATTTATCTAATTTAATAAAAAATATTATTGCACAGGTTGGAGAAGTTGGAGAATTATCAGAAATATTTCAATGGAAAGGAGAAGTTCCAAAGGGTTTACCAGATTGGAAAGAAAATGAGAAATTACATCTTGGTGAAGAACTTTCTGATGTTTTATTGTACCTTGTTAGGCTGTCTGATATTTGTGGCATTGATCTTGGCCAAGCTGCTCTTCGTAAAGTTCAACTTAATGCTATGAAGTACCCTGTTAAGAAATCCAATGATGAATAAATAGTCGATAATCGAGGTGCGTGCAAACTGGTGGTCTAGTGGAAAGTTCTAGTAGAATGATTTGGTCTCTTAGTTATTGGTAGATTTTAATTTTAGTTCATGGTGGTGTTTGATTAAGTATTTTTGACTTTCAGTTATTTGGAATGTGCACTTCTAATATATTTGGTTATGAATATTAAGATACCGTTTTATTGTTTAAAATTACATGTGAGTTATGTTAAACTTATATTGTTACTTCATATTTAAAGGTAATATTTTTTTTTAAAAATAGTTCAAATATAATGTTTTTTTTATGTGTGAAAGGATCAAAAATACATATTTAATTAATTAAGGGTTAAATATATTGATTCGTATTATATTTAATAATAACATGGTCAGTAATTAATCTAGAGAGGAAGGCTACCTATGCAGATTTTGCTCCTTGTTTCTGATTGCTTTGGGCTCAAGATTATTGTAACATATATTTCAAAGATCAAAATCTGAATAACCTATAAATGAAAGACCAGATTTGTTATTAATTCTCATTTGGCATTCGAAAGTTGAAACTTTCTAATAGAGTAATAAAATATTCGTCTTATGTAAGGCTCATTGAGTGGAAAACTATAAAACTTTCTATCATGTTTTTTTTTTCAATTCAATATCGAACCCGAGATCTCTTGAGGAAGGGTAGCAGAGGCGAAGCTAAAGTTAGGAGTTTGAGGGTTTTAAATTAATTTTGTTTGGGGGTTTATATGTTAATATACATATATTTATTTAATTTTCTAATACAAATATAAGATCTACGAAAAAGCTAGTAAATTCGTTCAAACCCATAAATTCCACCTAGCTCTGCCTCTAGGAAGGGGAAATTAGCTTTTTATGTTATAAATAGGGGAGGACTTTAACAGCGGCTAGAATAAAGAGTCATTTACGATGTGGTTGTACTATTTTATTTTATTTTTCATCACGATGTGGTTGTACTATATAAAAGCAACAATTGGACATTTTGTACAATTGAAGATCTTTTGCATTTATTTTGGATTGTTTTGGCAGTTGAAACTCATATCCTTCTTTTGCCAATCCATTCAATGTGCTTTCTCAATTCTCATAAAAGTTTTTCCTACTTTTACATAACAAATTTCTTCAGTTGAATTTCTTCTCCGGATTCCATGGGATTTCCTTTCACATGCCATCAATTTGTCTTTTTTTGTTTTTGTTTTTATTTTTTTGGCTTTCATATTGAGCCTCGATTAATTTTGAATTTGCACCATATAGTCTCACGGTGAGGTAAAATGCTTCCTAACTAGCTAGTATGATGACTTCATACCAAGAATGCTTCCTACCTAGCTAGTATGACGACTCCATGACAAGAATAAAAGAATACTTATTATTTCACCACGACTTTTATTGGTAAATTGGGGATTTTAACTTATATTCATGGCTAGTCTAAAAACTCTTCTTCTTATTAGTTTATTTTAACATATTCTATCAGGCAACTTGATTTATTTAATTTTATATATACAGCATTTGCACAACTAGACCATATAGAAGGTAATTACCATAAAAAAAAAAATTGGAATTAGATAGTATCTTGGTTAAAAATATATATTTTGGAATTAGATGGTATCTTGGTTAAAAAAAACCCAAATAACTAGTATAGCACTGAGTGTGTTGCGTAGTAGTTAATGATTTTTTTTTAAATCCAAGTCTTGCTGGTAGAACTTAGTTGAGGTGTGCAAATCAATCTAGATGCTATCAAATAAAAAAAATAAAAAAAATTAAATTCTGATAATAATTAAGAAAATTCTTCTAATGATTATAATCTTTTAAAATATATACTGGGATTTAAATATCTTTTAAAAAGAACTAAGTGGATTTGCTAGATATCATTCTAAATAGGAAGGTCCGTACATTGATTAAGGTGATATAATTATTATTATTTGTGGTATCCAATCTTAATTAAGTTCACCTAGTTATTTAATTTATTGATGATGTTTTCTTAGATGGATATTTAGCAAAAATCCAACATAAACGACATCATTAAAACTGTTTAGCACGAATATAAGAAGCCATCCAAAGAAAAGATGACCAAATCAAATAAATAAAATAATGTATAATGAGTCCTACTAGTACAATCTTTTTTTAAAATTGTCCTGCTAGTACCATTTTTTTAATGACTTGAAAAATCATTGCAAGTAATAGATTAAGATGTATGGCAAATTAATTGTTCCTTTAAATAGAGAAAGTGGGTCTCCATTCGGTTTTTCGATTTGGTTTTGTACTATTTAATTTGGATTTTTTGATTTTCAGGTTGGCTATTCGATTACGTCAATAATTGGAAACATAATCAAAGTTATATTTGCAATTTGATATATATAAAAAGAAAGAAGTAATAATATTGAATCTCTTAAATATACTTTCTAATATAAATCACAAGTAGAACATAAAACACAATACTTAAAAGTATATCAATTATAGACGTCCAAACATAAAATATAAACTAAATCATAATGAAAGACAACATACATATATATATATATATATATATATATATATATATTAATTTTTTGACACGTGCGTTGCACGTGATTACCAATTCCAAAAATATATGGTATAGTAAATAGTATTGCTTATTTAAGCGAAGATTTGAATAATAAGTTTCGCAAAAAATAATATTGGAGATTCTTTTGTGAACGTTCAACGTGGATCGTCATATATATTTCTTATTCACGCAAACCTATGAAGATGGTCAATGGAAAATTTTATTAGTTAAATGCAATAATGTATATGTTTATTTCAATTTCATGAGGTTAATCATGTAATTAGTCTTATCTCACTAATATTACATTATAGACAATATTTGCTTTGTATTTTTCTTGTCATTTAACCAGATGTGTTTTGCATGTGTATTCCACGTTAAATTGTTTAGATGTCATATTAACATGTGAAGAGAACAACTACATTTTATATATTCACATATTTTCACATTGGTTGTGAGTTAAAAAAAAAAACTCGAACATTTTAAAATAATATATTTTGAAGTTAATTAGAAGATCTTGTTAACTTGATAATACATTTGTGACATATATAATACTTTAATTTAAATACAAATACCTACCCAAATATAAATACATATTTGCATTAATGAAAATATTTCTCTCATAAAATTAACTATTAAATAAATAATAAAAATTAAAATAATACAAACTTCAACTGACGTTATTACAAGTCATATGAACTTTTTTTCATCTAAAATACTGAAATATTAAGAAATACTAATAAATTAGTAAAACAAAAGCGCAATGTTTATATTGTAATTACTATTTTGAAGCAAACGTTGTGAGAGTCTAAATCACATAAGTATCATTGATAAATAAAATCATTCTTTTGTCTTGAGCATGAAAAATAAATCGTGACAATTCTCTAAATTTTGGAAAAGATATTCAGAAGCATACATCTACATCAGAAGAGAAATTGTTAACAAAAACAAATGAATTTAGACTACATCATGTTAACTTTGTATATTTGAACATTACATACTAATGTATATATTAAGTAAAAAAATAATTACTATATCATCAAAATTATTTTTCTCAAGTACTCGAAGTTACGTTATGGAATATACCCTCTTAGGATAGAACGACTTACTTCATCACAATACTGGTACGTCATATTCCGCTAAACTTCGAACTCGCTCAACGACAATAAATCACAAAAAAATAAAAAAAATGCAAGAAGAAGAGTAGAAGATTAAAAAATGTAGTTGAAAAATGAGAGGAAACCCCTCTATTTATAATCAACAAAGGGTAGTATGAACAAATATTTTTTGTGTCTTATCTGAAAAGTTATAACCTTTTCGAGAAGTCACAATCCTTTGGAAAAGTCACAACTCATCGAAAAATCACACCCCTTCGAAAAAAGTCACAACTCATCGAAAAAGTCACAACCTAAGTTAGGAATATTATGATAATTTAACATTCAAGTTAGGAATTCATGCTTTTAAAATAATATATATATATATATGAGCGTGACATATTCGATAATCCAAATATTGCACACCCCTAAATTGTATTCTCTAAATCAATAGAAGACATGAGTCTGACATGTTTGATAAAGTTCTCTAAACTATAATATCATTAATTATAAATTTTAGTTGTATACATTGAGAATGTGATAAATTAATTTTAAAGATAATTTAATTAAACTTAAATTCTTTATCTATATAACTTTATAACTTAAGGACAAGTTAACAATCTTGTAGAAATTAGTAAAATTTCAAGATCATGTCAATTATTGTCAACAAGGTCGGCAAATATTTCTGTCTTACATTGCTTGTATTCATCTCTAACGTTACTATCACGTTTTTCGCTTAGCAAAAACATACCGACATTTATGAATCGAATTATACCGATAAAAATAAAATATTAGATGATTTTTTAAATTTATTTAAATTTTAATCGACAATTACCTGATATTATTATTGTTAGAAGATAATAAGTACCAATAAAACTAATCAAAATACCTGATCATAAATTATAATGTTGCATAAGATAATATATATAGCATTTTTTATATATATATTAAGACATAACACTCAAGGATGGACACAAGAAAGCATATATATAAAAAGGAATATAATCCAATATTGGGTGACAAAATTTGAGATGGGTCTAGCTATAGCTTATGAGATCAGAAAACTCTCATTTTTTCTAATAATTAGTACTAGACTTGCCTTGCATATTATTATTTTTTCAATGTTTCGTTCGATTTTCGATACTCATATACGTATCGTAACTCTTTTTTTAAGGACAATGCTTAATTCCACTAAAAAAAAATTCATTTCTAGTGGCTCAAATTTGAAACTTTTAAGAATGAAAAAAATTTCAATCATCCTACCGCGACTCGAGTTTGATTGCTTTGCATGTTTTACATACTGCTTTTTAAAGCAAATATTCCCGTAACCCCACCGGCCAAAATTAAAAATATTATATTTACTTTGCTTAATAAGTAATGAAGCAGAAAGAGAACTACTAATTATATAATTAATATTCCCTGAAATCCGCAACTCTATATATCCATGAAATCTCATTAGTACTTTAATTTTTTTAATTAAGAAAGCCATCTTCCCCTAATGATGACACTCACTTAACAGTACATACCTCCGGCTCTAAACATCTTCCAAAAGACCAAATTCCTTCTTTTTCAATAATATTCTAATTATAGCGGCCGATATAACGTTTCGACATTAAATTTATCTGAACTCAATATTTTTAACAAAAAACATAAATTTATGTATGTAAAGTCACTAAATTATAAATAATCGTTCTGAATCTATATGATAAGTTTATTATTACTGAGTTCTTAAGATTGAACTCCAAAAAATTTAAATTCTGAATCCGCTTCTCGTTGCATTAGCATCAACATTACAGTACATAAACCTATTGATTGTAATTATTACTTCGATACTAACCATTAATTATTGAATATATATATATAGGACCACACTAAGTGTATATATATCTACAAAAAAAAACTATGATCCTCTATAGTTACAAAAATTATAACTCAAATAATATGCTTATTAAGAAAGGTGGTGTAGAAATCTCCTTATGGTCCAACACCGCCGTGGTACGGCGGTGGTGCAGGCGGCGCCGTTACATAAGGAGGCGGAAAGGGAGCAGTATTCGACTAGGCAAACGACGGGGATTCGGGCTCGGGTGTCGTCCGGCGGTGGTTTACTGGCGGTACATGGCGGGTCATTTTCGGATGTTGAAGAAATTAGTTATTCAGATGGGATCGATAGAGGCTTATTACTTGTCTTTACCTTTTTTTCGTTCGCAAATATTTCCCTTGTGCTAATTAATTAACCGCGTAATTTAACTTGTTTTAATATATGTTGTCGATTTATTTCAGTTATATAATATATCAAACTTGTTACGAAGAGTTGCGTATTATTATAAGTTAATGTTATTGTAAGAAGTTAGGGAGAGCTTCAATATTATACGATGAAAAGGGCAGGAGCTTCACGAGGTTCGCGTATACTTTATTCTCTTTGGATTGAGGCACATAACGACGAAGTCATCCAAGTTTGATGTTGTTACGTCATGTGAACAACCAAAAATCCGATGGAAGAGTTTCTACAGAGGACTTGACAATGAGGCTCAATCAAATTCATTAGTACTGGGAACATGTTTAGTAGTTTGAATGTAATTAATAACCAGCTTCTTAATTACACCCTTCATTTGATCAAGGAATATCACCATATATGAGTTCGACATGTCAAGATCCAATGAATCAAAATGCACTCTTTTTATATGCAGTGCACCGACTCATCTTTCGTAACTAACACATGTGTAACACGTGCTTTTGCATAACAAACTTCTAACTACCACTAGTAACTCAGGCAACTGATTTATTTAACTTATAACAGTAAGTAGGACTTCCTTTGTTTCTTCTTCTTTTAATCTCAATACGTTGGCAAGAAAA
Organism: Solanum chiquidenum; assembly: GCA_029582725.1. NCBI lineage: Eukaryota > Viridiplantae > Streptophyta > Magnoliopsida > Solanales > Solanaceae > Solanum > Solanum chiquidenum. The sequence goes on from JAJOOS010004854.1 coordinate 14,895, forward strand.
TTCGATTCTGAACCTACCTTATAAGATACCACCAACTCGGCCACTATTTTCTACCAGCTGAAACAATGAAAATACTGATGTTTAATTGCAGTCTGGCTTTGAAGAGAATAGTGATGCTGATAAAGATATTGGAGGAGAAAAGTTGCCAGTGAACATTTTTCACAGTCGAGACCCCTAGTGTCCCGATAAATTTGCGACGCCTAATCCATTTCACACGCATTTTCACTCACTTCATTGACCGCTAAACCACACCTTGGTGCACCTATAACAGATCTTTATATGTTTATGTGCCGAGTATTTATGGTGCACCTTTAACGCCTCTTTACTTCGCAAATAACATGAAATGGATGTAAAAGAATTACATCAACAATTTTCAAGTAGGGAATAGGGATAAGCCTGGGCAAATGCCACTATCCATATACACTAAATCAGAATTTATATTTCTCTGATCTCTATCAAGAAAAAGGGCTAATGCCTTTTGACTATAGGAAATAAAGCGATTTTTCCCCTCCGTTTAAATTTGGCCATGAATGTGCCCTTACCACACTGCAAAATCAACGACTGATGGCTAGTTGCAGCACCTGATGCTCCATAGCAGGTTTCTCAATAAAAAATATAAAACTGATGTGCTGATTCTTATTGCCTACGATGCTTTTAGTTCTACGGATATGATCGATTAAAAGTTTATCCTTGCTTAAACTGACTGCCTCCTCTATTCTCCCACTGTCGGCCCAAATCCAAACTTGTAACCTTTCTTTTTATAAATTATGAAACTCTATTAACCAACATATTATTAAGTTCAATGAGCAATAAGGAAATTAAAGTCATGTATATAGGTAATTTTTCATTTTTTGTAATAAACTATTTCTGTATATCACAGTGTCAATTCGTCTTATCAGACTGGGCCCAACCATATCGTTTCTCTCCCTCCCGAATCCATATCAACACAAACTACGAAGACGAAGAGAGGCAAAAAAATCCGATACCCTAGACCAAAAATCGTATCAATTTCAATGGAAACCTACCCCGATTATCGAGCAGTGATCTATTTCCGCAATACATTCGAGGAATATTATATGATTGATTTAGAATCCTTGCCGGAAAAACTTTCTCCGATTACCAATTTCACCGCTGAACAAATGAAAGCGAAAGCGAAAGCCGTTGAAGATATGACAGGGTGGACCGTTATTGATAATTGCATCTACTGCATCTGAGGACTAAAGGAAGAAAGGGGAAATTACATCTTCACCGTCGGTATGAACTTGCATAAATATAATACCACAAATCCTAATTCTACTTGGGAACTCATATTACCTCAAAGGAATCTTCGCTGGTACACTCCGTTTGTGTTTGCATTCTGTAGGAAGATCTATGTCATCAGCGGCAATAAGTTTATACCCGGCGACGAATGTGAGAACCCTACTTGGACATATGGGGGTGAATATTACAATCTTGACTCCCAAACATGGAGTTACCTGCCCAACCTCACACATATTGATATTGAAAGCCCTTCTAGTTGTAAGGCCGCCGCCGTGGATGAAACAACAATAGTCGTTTATTCAGTATGCACTGGTTTTTTACTCCTTTATGATCTGGAGAAGGAGAATTTGATTAACGAGGGGGAATTACATCATCCAGACTTGGAATTGGTAGGATTGGATCGGTTCAAACAATATGCCGGTGGTAAAACTCTATTCTATATTGCCAACTATGTCAAGGCTGTTGTATGTGACAAAACTTTGTATTGGCTCAACAATGACCTGTGCTTATATGGGTATGATTATGTTCGGAAGGAATGGTTTCGATCGAATAGTCTTAAATTAAGTTGGCCACTTTGTTTGGATCCTGATTTCTTAATTTATACGCCACGTTTGTTTTGCCTGAGTGATGACACGTTTGTAGCCATCTGTCGTGTAACTCCTGAAGAATTGGGAATGGCAATCATTGAAGTTAAGAAAGAACCACCCTCTCTAAGTGTGTCTCTGAAATTCTCCCACAAATTTCCTGTTGACACTTCAGACTACGAGGTCGACCCCGACTCTGGGATTGCTATGTGAGTGCACTTTGTTAATTTATTAGTCTGAATTGGTTTGTTGTTTTTCGCTTCCCATAACTCTTACTGATCCTCAGGGCTTTCTTAATTCTTTCCTACTCTTGTCACGTCTTATAAGAAATAATGCTTATCTGTCTAGCTCTCAGGGGGTTGTACTAGGCAGATGCAGTCTGCCACTGTTCTGTTCACTTATATCCTCTAATCTGTGTATACACGAAATGAGCCCCCCGGTCTTCGACATGGATGGGCAGCGAGAGTTGCTTCCATTATTATCCCCCACTTTAGCGCAGTCTGTGATATGGTCCTTGTTCTTTCCCCTCCTCGAATGGTGGCCTCACAACTCTAGGTCCCTGTTTATTTGATTTGGTTTGACACACTGGGTGATTAGTTTATGCCTTTCATCATTTGCCATTCTTTTGGATAATGCAACGTTTGTAGACACAAGTCTTAAAGAATTGGAAATGGCAATAGTTGCGGTTAAGAGAGAGCCAGTCTCACTAAATGTGTCTTTGAAATTCTCCCAAAATTTTCCTATTGACATTCGGGATCAACGTCTTCAATGGGATGCCTATGTGAATGCACTTTGTTATTCATGCTAGCCTTACCCCCTTTATTAATTAGTCTGAATTGGTTTGTTCTTTTTCGCTTCTCATAATTGTTACTGATCCTCAGGGCTTTCTTCATTCTTTCTGACTCTGTCACGTCTAATAAGAAATTATCCTTGTTATTTGCACTTACCATGACTGTCTAGCTCTCAGGGGGTGTACTAGTCAGATGCAGTCTGCATCTGTTCTGTTGATGAATATCCTTTAATCTGTGTATACACGAAATAAGGTCCCAGCGAGAGTGGTTTCCATTATTATCCCCCCACTTTAACGGAGCAAATGATTTCCTGAATTCTGCTCATGCGAGGGAGGACCATATCGTCCTTGTTCTTGCCCCTCCTCGAATGGTGGCCTCACAACTCTAGGTCCTTGTTTAGTTGATTTTATTTGATACACTGGGTGATTACTTTATGCCTTTCATCCCTTTCTATTCTTTTAGACTTCCTCTTTATCTCTGTTTCTAACCCCTGTTATCCCTCGATCTGTTTTAACCCACCCCCCTCCTTTGGGAGGAAGCAAATGGGACAAAGAAACATAATTTGCATAGTAGAGAGGGCAGTTTTTAAATTCCAACTTTGATTTTGGATGTCCGACTTTGGTCATGACATTTTGTTTAAATGGTAGAAAAGATAAGTAGCATGAGATTCTCTTCCACTTGTTTCTTTTTCCTCAGTAGCTCATCATTTAGTCTGTGATGAGTTTTGTCGCGCTGATGGCTTTCTTACTTTTGTGTTGAAGTTGGAAGGATCAAAGGTCTATGCTTGGAAAAAGAAAATCTGCATCGCAGGATTAATGGTAAGACGTTTGTTCGATTATCTTCGAAGTGCATTTATTTTAATTGTTGGTTATACATTCCATTTAAGCATTTTTTTGTTTGTTTGTTATCCTGGTGATTTAGGTGCCTTTTGTTATCTGATGCATTTAGAAACTGCACTGAAGCGTTGTCATGTTTTAGTTCATTAAGTAGGAGGAATATATCTCTGAGTCGACAATTTTAACTTTATTTTATGGTTTGATTTTATAATTAACCGAAAAGGGTAAAATGGTTTAGTTTAAAGGGGGTTTAAAGGCTGTTGATAAGGTAGGTTCTATGTTGCGGCGGAAGTTTCAAGTAATTAAGCAGAAACTATGAGAAGCACCTCTCAAATTCTTCCTGCAACTGATACATCGTACAACTGACAAATAAGGGATAAGCCTAACTGGCTTGCAACCTGTATAGACTTGAAAGCAATTATATATCTAGCCACTGAGGCTCTTATATCTATACTAGATTGGCAGTTGGCACGAGCCCAAGACAAAAGATTATTATATGCTTTCTTTGCGGGTCATTTTCGGATGTTGAAGAAATTAGTAAGTCAGATGGGATCGATAGAGGCTTATTACTTGTCTTTACCTTTTTTCCGTTCACAAATATTTCCCTTATGCTAATTAACCGTGTAATTTAACTTGTTATAACATGTGCTGTCGATTTATTTCAAGTTATATAATATATATATCAAACTTGTTATGAAGAGTTGCGTATTATTATAAGCCAATGTTATTGTAAGAAGTTAGGGAGAGCTTCAATATTATACGATGAAAAGGGCAGGAGCTTCACGAGGTAGGAATAAGGTTCGCGTATACTTTATTCTCTTGAGACTTCTTTGGATTGAGGCCCATAATGACGAAGTCATCCAAGTTTGATGTTGTTACGTCATGTGAACAACCAAAAATCCGATGGAAGAGTTTCTATAGAGGGCTTGACAATGAGGCTCAACCAAATTCATTAGTACTGGGAACATGTTTAGTAGTTTGAATGTCATTAATAAACAGCTTCTTACACCTTCATTTGATCGAGGAATATCACCATATATGAGTTCGACATGTCAAGATCCAATGAATCAAAATGCACTCTTTTTATATGAAGTGCACCGACTCATCTTTCGTAACTAACACATGTGTAACACGTGCTTTTGCATAACAAACTTCTAACTACCACTAGTAACTCAAGCAACTGATTTATTTAACTAACAGTAAGTAGGACTTCCTTTGTTTCTTCTTCTTTTAATCTCAATACGTTGGCAAGAAAAATCGATTCTGAACCTACCTTATAAGATACCACCACCTCAGCCACTATTTTCAACCAGCTGAAACAATGAAAATACTGATGTTTAATTGCAGTCTGGCTTTGAAGCGAATAGTGATGCTGATAAAGATATTGGAGGAGAAAAGTTGCGAGTGTACATTTTTCACAGTCGAGACCCCTAGTGTCCCGATAAATTTGCGACGCCTAATCCATTTCACACGCGAATCTCACATTTTCACTCACTTCATAACCTCACCTTATCCTTATGTGCACCTATAACAGATCTTTATATGTTTATGTGCCGAGTATTTATGGTGCACCTTTAATACCTCTTTACTTCGCAAATAACATGAAATAGATGTAAAAGAATTACATCAACAATTTTCAAGTAGGGAATAGGGAGATAAGCCTGGGCAAATGCCACTATCCATATACACTAAATCAGAATTTATATTTCTCTGATCTCTATCAGGAAAAAGGGCTAATGCCTTTTGACTATAGGAAATAAAACGATTTTTGCTCTCCGTTTAAATTTGGCCATGAATGTGCCCTTACCACACTGCAAAATCAACTACTGATGGCTAGTTGCAGCACCTGATGCTCCATACAAAGAAGTAGTTCAATCGCAAAACCCCAAAAGATGTGGGTCCGAGCCAATTGGAAATACAACAACTGAAATCCAGGAAACTTGTATTCCTTTGTAGTTTGCAGCAACCTCTAATTGTGCTGTAGTGACAAAAGACAAATTGAAATGTATATAGCAGTTAAACACTTGCTGAAAGTATTTCTTTACCTAATCTTGCATGAAATGTCAATAAGGAAGTGCTTAATAGCATATGTTACATTTTATAAAAGGGATGATTTCAGGTTATGTGCGGGAATGAGGCAATAGAACCCTCCCCACTAAGTTTCTTCTTCTGCCAAAGAAGAAGCCACCTTACACATATTTCAACTGATGAATGAGAGGAGATGCAAATGAGAAAGCAAGCATGAAAGCATGCTGCATACACAATATGCCCACGGAAGAGGTGGTAGTCAAAGAGTCTTTACAGAAAGGAATGAGAATATTGACGTCGTTCTGGCATCAAGGTGTCAAAAAATCAGCAAAAATGATCTCTTGGAGTCTGCATTTAATCAGTTTAAATTTAAAAGATAATTTTGCCAGAATCAAACATGAACACCATTTGAACTAGCGCACATGATTGCAGCAGACCAGCAGTGCAATACACTCATCAAAACCAGATGACAGATAGATTCTGAGTAAACTACAACTCGCAAGTGCAAAGCTTTCCAGTAAACATTTCTAATAGTTTGTTTACCACAGAAATTACCTGCCGAGGGATGTAATCATAACCAACGCTTGTTGTTACATCCCTAGACATATAGTTGTACATAAAATCTGATGCTAGAGACACCTGCATGGAAGAAAGTCTTTAAGCAATTACCAAACCCACTCATCATTAACTCTATCTCTAGAATAGAGAATGCCTTTGTAAAACCTTGTCAGAAACTTTCTAAACACAGCCCAGTGCAACCATTCCAGAGCTAGCAACTTGCCCTGTAGCAACCTGCAGGCAGAATGAAACATGCACTACTTAACAGAAAATTTGAATCAACTAAGCAAGTTGCAACACACTCATTAAGCAAAAACCATAAATATTAAATTCTGGCGAAATCAGCAAATAACAACACAATGAATAAAGGTGCTACTGTAAGCTGCTTAAATATGTTTTATAAAGGAAGAGAAGAAACAGCGTCGATTCCATGAAATTCTGTATCACGAAAATACCAAGACAAGCTACAAATATAAAGCAATTTGCTTTCCAGAAAAGTTCTCAAATTTAATCTAAAGGAGTTTATAATACAGAGAACAGGGAGATCCCAACAATGGCCTCAACATTTCCAGAGATTTCTTTCAAAGGAGCTTACTAGTTGAATCCTTTAAAAAGAGAACAAAATACCTAATGTAAAAATTGAAGTCCATCAACTTTTAGGTATGAACGACTATGTAAACAAACACAGGAAATTAACTAATAGGAGTAAAAGGGACAGCAGGTTTAGAAAAGGAAATACAACAAGTAGTTTCCTTTTTAAAAGAATAGATCAAATATTTTCCTAACAAGCATGTGTCAATCATTAGACCATGATTATAATCCAGAACACCTGATTGGCACGATAAAAACACAATTATTTACGGGAACAAATCACAAGGAAATAAAATAGGCCAGGTCGATTTAAGTTACTGGCAAATGCCTCTAAAAGAGAAGAAAACGCTACTATAATATCCCCAAATATCTGTCTAATACTAATAAAAATTGAACTACAAATATATTGAGGCAGACCCAGGATCTGACGGCCGCAGGTGCACTATTACATCAAATGAAAATCTATCACCAGACATCAATTATTATGTTTTTAAAGAGCATGCTACTCTAATAGGAGTATCTAACAATAAGCACTTTACCATCTTATCTGTGTTGTAACAAGCAGCATAGCCAATGCCAGACTTCCGATGCTGACCAGCCCAGAATACTTCACCACCTAGAGACAAATGTGGAGTGACACTCTGCAAAAGATATAAAGGTATACATTGATTGATCAAGAAGTTGAAATAAATATAATATATGTGACATACACCCAAAAAGTAAGTAAAATGAACTCCAACCATAATCGAAGGAAGCACAAGATAAAAATCATCCTGCTTATTTATTAGTGATGAAAACTGCAATATCGAATTGCTTTCAGCTGTCGGTGTGTAACAAGTCCCATGAAAGTTATCAAAATTATCGTTATTTTGTGTTTGATTCAAGAGCTCCAGGCCATTGAGTAGATACGCCTTTTTAATTCAATGCTAAAAATATCAAAATTATGCAGTATAATTCACATGTGATGAACATCACTCAATCAAGAAACTGTCTTTACAAAAAACCTAAGATTTATGCATAAGTGGTGCATCATATGGAGTAAAGAGCGGCACAATCTGTTTATATTTTTCTTACCACTTTAGTTTTTAGGATCATAAGGATAGTGAGGAACATCTTTAAGATTCCAAATCTAAACTAAGATATCTCGGTTATTTTCAAGTTGGGCATCGAAGGTAGTGTTTGAACTGGCATTAGTCACTAGTTTTTTTCTCTTCTTTGCTTTTTCCCAGCTGATCTATTTTTTGACACACAACCTGAAATTAGTTTTATCAAATAGAGACACTACAGGATATTTATCTCTCGCTGACACTAGACGAAACTACCCTGCTATTTACTCTTTCTCAATCTCCCAATCTTGCTAAGTCTCACTCCCATTTTCCATCGTGATATTTATTCATACCGTTACTCTTGCCCTGATACACAAACCCTCTAACGCTGTATTCCAATTTTGTGATATTGTGGTGTTCCCTGCTTGAATCAAAATTGACTCTGTTTGAAACTTCAAGATATTTCATGTAACTTGTGGAAATAAATGTGTGAAACCTTTAAATTGGTTTTTCCTGCAAATGTCCAGAGACAAGGCAATTTACTTTTGAAAAATATTAGTGCTTTTAATGATGTCTTTTATTGGCTAATTTGCAGAGTTGCAAGTCTTGATTGTTTACCTGGATGTAGCTGGCTCCAAATAATGCACCATTCCCCAATTGAAACTGTGTTCTGTAGTCTTTACCCTTAACAAACAATAAAAGACAAGAATACACAATGTTATTCTTCCCAAGTCATCTAGGCTATATACCGGTGTTTGTGCATAGTATGGGTTGACTTAATCAGAAATAGAATGCCACATGACATTCCAACCGAAAGCATGAATTAAATCCAATGACTTGCATGCATTGAATTTTGTGCATAAGAGTAAACTTGTAATCAAAATTAACCATGCCATGCGACATGTGTGGCTCACCCGTCAGCTGATAAGTAGAAAAATATGAGTTATATGGCTATCTTAATTGCTTACTGACACTATCAAAGGTAAGCAATAAAATACACATACCTGGCCATTAGCCTTCATTGCAAGATTCTCAGACAACTCACACCTCACTCTTGCATTCACCCTACCTTCTGTCATTACTCTCCCAAAAAGCATCATCTGCGGGAAACATTCATTGCTCCAACACTTAGATAATCATGTGGGTTTCAGACACTAGATAGGGATAGTATCAACTACACACCTTTGGATCTATAAAGTTGGCGAGCAGTTGGAATTTTGACTACATCTGTAGACTGAGTAGGAAGTTCCGTGGGCCCCATGAAAACACTAACAGAAGTAGAAGCAGATTTCTTTCATAATTGAGAAAATATCCATCTCCCTCCAAGAATGGGAAAAGCATAGTAATATATCTGATATGTTTCTTTAGAAATGCCAAATCTACCTGTGACTGAGTGAAAATCTCTGATTAAGTCCTCTGGTAAAGTCAAAGCGCATCCCTTCAAAAAGCTCACGCTTTAAGGACACTGTGCCAAGATAAGACATGCATTAATTGATACATCCAAGAGGGAGTTGCTCAGATGCTAAGCAGCCCTCACTTCCAACCCGAAGGTTGTGAATTCGAGTCACTAAGGGAGCAAAAAGGGTGGGAGCTCCTAGGCAGGCCAGACATTGGATAACTAGATCATGACTTAAGAGACATAATATTGATGACAGCAACAACACTAACATGAACAAAAATAATAACCAACCATTAACAGTGTTTACATGCACTAAAACTTCTGCTAACAGTTCAATACTAATCTGGCTTGCAGTGGATTATGAATCCGACAAGTTTGATCCCACTTCTGTTTTTTCCAAACGTTAGCTGATACAGAATCTAGACACTTTAAAATAATAGAAGCTACAAATTTTGCGTCAAATCCTATACTGGTATGCACACTCATTTAACCCTTCTTTATGTTAGCAATTTAGCACCCCTGAACGAGTGTTGTGAAAGGCGAGGCAACCCTTCATCGTTTATTAATTAGCTTTGTGGCAAGGCGACGCCATGGCGAGAAAGGTGTTGCTTTCATATAATCTTTAAAAAAAAAAAGCCAACTAATTTAGGATTTTAAAAGTTAAAAGGTAATTTTAGGGGTGTTTTTTTCCAAATTTGTATAGTTTCACTCTTAGACTGCGACTGTGATTCCAACTAGTTGACTCAACTAGACTGCTCTGGCAACCAGCCAGATTTTTCCGGCTACTCCAAAGTCCAATCAATACGTATTTCTTCTTCTAATTTCTTCTTCAAAAATCTTCTTCCTCTATTTCTTTTTGCTTCTTCTTCTTCTTCCGACTTTAGAGTTACTTCTACCTCTATTTTTTTTCTTATTGTTTTGACTTTTGTTCTGTATTATTCTCATTCAAGTTCTAGACTTTTAGTATCTACTATCTATTCTCAGTTTTATAATTTAAATATTTGCTAATATGTTATTGCAATTGATTATTTATATATGGAATTAATTATTTTAATATTTTTTATATTAATTGACACCGCACTTCAAAAAGGCGAGCTCCTAGCCACGCACCTTACCTTCTGACGAGGCAGTGTTGCAAAACAGATTTGCAACTAAGAGAAAATCAATGAAACAGTAACTTAAGGCTAAGAAGAAGAAAGAAAAGAAAAGAAAAATGAATAAAAGAGAACTAGATTGTATTGCAATTCCTAACTTTCATGATACGGTGACAGGTACAAATATAGGCCTTGGCCACGACTCTCCACTCAGGAGTCCTAACACAACCGCACTATCCTAACTGCTACAAAATAAATAAAACTTAAATGCAATAAATAAAAACTACAACTGGACTAAACTGTAAAATGCCTTCTTGCATAACTACTTCTTCACGAGTTGTTAAGTACTACTGCATCAGCTCAGTGTACATCCACTTCACTATCAGCAATGTCAAAATTGCAACATTTCTCCCTCCTTAAAAATCTTCCTTGTCCTTAAGGAAGAAAAGTTGGGAACCTGAGCTTCATTTTAGCAAAATCTTCCCAAGTAGCTTGTTCAGATGGCATGTCCTTCCATTGCACTAAAATTTGAGCTACCGCCTTATTACCCATTTTTATCATCCTTCTGGCAAACACCTTATTTGGCTCTACACAATAGGGACTTGCAATGTTTACTAAGAGATGATGGTTAAGTACTTCAGGGACTGCATAACAAGGTTTCAACTAAGAAACATGAAAGGTAGGATGTATGGCCACATGCGCAGGTAGGGAAAGTTTATAAGCCACATTTCCTATCATTTGTATCACTTGGTAGGGCCAATAATAGTTGGCTGCAAGTTTGTTGAAAGTCTAATTAGACAAAGTAATTTGTCTATAAGGCTGAATCTTGAGGTATACCCAATCTCCTTCTTGAAACTGCCTATCACTTCAATGTTTATTAGCCATGTCTGTCATTCTTTGTTGTGCCCTGGCTAAATGAAACCTTAACAACTGAGTTTTAAACTCTCTGTTAATCAAACTTCTATCAACTTCTTCATCCACAGCCTCACCAGGCAAGTAAGGCAAGTGTGTAGGCGGTTGTTGTCCATAAAGTGCCTTATATGGACTGGTTTGTATAGCTGAATGAAAAGTGGTATTGTACCACCATTCGGCCAAAGAGAGATGCATGGTCCAATCCTTCTGACTATCAGTACAGTAGCACCTTAAATAAGTGTCCAACGTTCTGTTGACTACCTCAGTTTGCCCATCAGACTGAGGATGATAAGCTGTTGAAGTACTCAACTCTGCCCCTTGCATAGCAAACAGATCCTGCCAGAACCTGCTAATAAAAATAGGGTCCCTGTCACTAACCACATTCTCAGGCATTCCATGCAATTTGAATACCTGATCCATGAAAGTCTGAGCCACGGTTGACGCAGTGTAAGGATGTGTTAATGCCATGAAATGAGCATATTTGGTTAGCCTATCAACCACCATCAGAATAGTGGTCTTTCCCTGAGACTTAGGTAGCCCATCAATAAAGTCCATGCTTATACTTGCCCATGTTGTGTAAGGGATCTGCAGTGGTTGCAACAAGCCCGGATAAGCTGCATGATCACTCTTGCTTCTTTGACATATTGCATATTGTCTGATATAAGATACCACTTCATTCTTAAGAACGCATTGTCCATTCCAGAGTGTCCCCCCGTTGGTGAATCATGCCAGACTTTGATCAGATCCTGCCTCAACTGAGAATCATCCCCTACCATCAACTTTCCATGCTTCCTGAGTTGCTGGTGAATGTAAGAATAGCCTTTGTATTCACATGTGTGACTCTGGATCTTGTCAATTAACTCAGATAAGTACCCATCTTTGATCTAACTCTCTTTAATTCTATGAAAAAGAGTAAAGTCTACAGGTGTTATGGCTAGAAGCAACACCTCAGTCATAGGTAACCTGGACAAATCATCAGTTGTTTTGTTATCTCTTCCCTTCTTGTACTCAATCTCAAAATCATATTGCATGAGTTTAGCCACCCATTTCATTGGGAACCCAGTATGTAATTTCTGATCCAAAAGGTATTTGAGGGCCATTTGATCAGTCCTTACGATAAAGGGTCTTCCTAGTAAGTATTGTGACCATTTAGTAATTGCCATAACCAAAGCCAACAACTCTTTATCATATACAGACAAGGTCAAATGTTTACCTGATAATCCTTTTGTTGATGAAAGCTATTGGATGACCATTTTGCATCAACACAACTCCTACCCCCAAATCACAAGCATCAGTTTCAATAATGAACTGGATAGAACTAACAGACAATGCTAACACCGGCGCAGAAGTGAGAGCATTTTTTAGATCCTCAAAAACCTTGGTAGCTTTGTCAGACCAATGAAATCCCTCCTTCTTAAGCAAGTCTATTAGGGGCTTACTTAAGATCCCGTACTACTTTATAAATCTCCTATAATATCATCCAATCCAAGGAAACCTCTCAAATCCTTGATGTTCCTAAGGATGGGCCACTGTTGCACATCAACCACTTTTTTAGGATATGTCTCCACTCCTTCAGCTGAAATGAAATGGCCCAAGTATTCCACCTTATAAGCTCCAAATTTACACTTACCCTTTCTTGCCACTAGGTTATGTTGTCGCAGTAGTTCAAAGATAATCCTCAAGTGTATCAAATGTTCCTTCAAGCTGCTACTAAATACCAAGATATCATCAAAGAATAACAAAACAAATTTCCTAAGGTGATCTTTGAAAACATGATTTATCAAACTCCGGAAACTAGATGGGGCATTAGTGAGCCCAAATGGCATCACTAAGTATTCATAATACCTAGAGTGAGTCCTGAATGCTATTTTGTGAATGTCCTTATGGGCCATACTAATCTGGTGGTATCCAGACCTCAGATCTATCTTGGAATATATCTTAGACCCTCCTAGTTCTTCCAATAGTTCCTCAATTATAGGAATTGGAAATTTTTCCTTTATAGTAGCTTTATTCACTGCTCTAAAATCCACACATAGCCTCCATGAACCATCTTTTTTCCCTACCAACACCACTGGGAAGCATAAGGACTATAACTTGGTTGAATAATGCCTTGATCCAATAATTCTTGCACAAGTTTCTCAATGACATCCTCCTGCTTAGATGAATATCTGTAGGGTCTGAGGTTGACTGGATTGTTATTGTTCTCTAAAGGAATTTTATGGTCAAATGACCCCCTGGTAGGTGGTAACCCTTTAGGTTGTGCAAACACGATATCATACTCCTTAGTCAGTGCCAAAATCTCAGGAATTTCCTCCTCATTATCAATCGTTTCATTGGTCTTTGTCATGACTTTGATCATGAATAATTGAGGTCCATTATCATCCATCTTGCCCAAGTTTTTAGCCTCCACCGTCTTGATGTTATCCCTAATTCCTGACAAGATACACTCTTTTCTGTGGTATTGGAATCTCATGGTCAGTGACTGGAAGTTCATGAAGAGATCACCTAGGGGTTTAAGCCATTGGACCCCTAAAATGATGTTACAAGACCCTAAAGGAATGAGGAGGAAGTTATCCTCAAAATAAGCACCTCCCATAAGCCAACTGAATCCTTTACATGCTTTCACAGTCTGCCTAATGCCTCCATCAGCTACATTAATCAATTGTGGATTCACAGTTTGAACTCCAAGACCCTACTTCTTTACTAACTCCTCCTCTATGAAATTGTGTGTGCTACCTGGATCAATGAGGATGTTGAGTGGCCCTTGATCATAATAGCATGTAACCCTTAGCGTTTGGTAGCCAGGCACACCCTCAACGGCTTGTAAAGAAATTTCGTAGACTATTTTTTCCTCTTCTTGCTCCATAGAGTGTTCTGTTTCTAGTGGTTCATCCTCTACGATCACCTCATGTTCCTTATCCACTTCCAACAAATTGAGTCTATTGGATGTAGCACATTTATGGCCAGGAACAAACTTTTCAACACAGAAAAAACATAGACCCTTTTGTCTCTTTTCTACTCAATTCAGCCTGTGTTAATCGCCTGCCCCTTTCTCTATTGAAATTTGCCATGGACTCTTTTCTAATCCCTGTATTTTTAGTAAAAGCGGGATTGTAACCACCCTTCTGGAAAGAACCACCCCCACTTGACATGAGTTTTTAGTCAACCTCATTTTAGCGTGCAACTGTGACTCTGTGTTCCTAGCCAACTGGTAAGCTTGAGGAAGTGTAAAAGGGCTATGGTTTTTTACAGTAAATCCAATTTTTGGTTTTAAACCTATAATAAACCCACTGATAGCATGTTCAGGCAAGATAGTTAGCTGAGTCATAATCCTATCAAACTCCTTCTGATAGTCCTTCACAGACCCATGTTGTTTTACCAACTTAAACTGAGACATTGGGTCTTCATAATCACCCCCAAATCTATCCATCAAGGCATACACATACTCATTCCAAGTTGGATAAGGTAAATGAAACCTGCTCTTAAGGTAAGACATATGTCATTCTATGGTTGTGTCATCAAAGTGTAAGGCGGCTACTCTAACCTTTTGACTCACTGGAGTATCATCGTACGAGAAGAATTGATCTACCTTATACATCCATGTTCTAAGATTTGTACCATCAAATCGAGGGAAATCTACCTTTGTTAGGCGAGTCATGGATCCATTATTGTGAGTCGGAGGAGATTGGTTGGTAGTAGCATTGAACCCTCCCCCTCATTGGCCTGTGGCTGGAAGTTGGCCTGGATGAGCAAAGAAATTTTGAACCCTACTATAACCTTGTTGCTGATGGTGTTGTTCTCCTATTGGTGTTTGGTACTGTTGATACTGTGAAGTACCATACTGGTAGCCTCTTAGAGATAGAAACCCTGGTGGATTTCCTGCAGAAACAGAAGTAGTCCAAACCATGGGGCTACCAAATGGGGTGTAAGTCTCACTTGGTCCTTCACTGATGTTGGTTCTTTTACCACAATCCGCCTTCTGTATGGTGGTTAAAGACTCCTGCAGGCCAGCAATGGCCTTTTCATGTTGCTCTTCAATCTGATTCTGTCTAACTGTAAAGTTAGCCAATTCCAATGTCATGCGATCGAACATATCCTTAATCTCATTCATATCGTTAGCCATGGTTCTCATAGATCTCAAGACAGTGCTCTGATACCAAATGTTGCAAAACAGATTTGCAACTAAGAGAAAATCAATGAAACAAAAACTTAAGGCTAAGAAGAAGAAAAAAAAGAAAAAAAAGTGAATAAAAGAGAACTAGATTGTATTGCAATTCCTAACTTGCATAATACGGTGACATGTACATATATAGGCCTTGGCCACAACTCTCCACTTATGAGTCCTAACACAACCGTACTATCCTAACTGCTGCAAAATAAATAAAACTTAAATGCAATAAATAAAAACTACAACTAGACTAAACTATAAAATGTCCTTCTTGCGTAACTACTTCTTCATGAGTTGTTAAGTACCACTGCATCAACTCAGTCTACATCCACTTCACTATCAACGATGTCAAAATTGCAACATGCAGACCGTTTTTCGCGTTTCGCCGTCCAAAACCCCTGCACCCGAACTTCAAATCAAGAGAGTATATGTTGTTTGGAGTTGACACTGCCTGTCTGATATTATCAATTGGATTAACAAAATAATGTAGCTAAAACTAAAAGCTTCAATTACATTTCAGCCTAACTATACAGTAAAAACAATCTGAAGCAAGTTGGAACAAAAGATTACAATTACTTCATCTCAACCCAAAACTAGTTAGGGTCACTAATATTAATCCTTTATATCCATTTCACTCTATTCACCTCAATTTGATTCCAATACATATCAAGTCAGATAAAAATAATGGAATGAAAATCAAACACAATAATCAAATAAGAGATAAAGTACAATACTAACTTAAAGCTTCACGGTGGATTTCTTCATAAGGAATAGGACAAGGCAAGTTGAAGTAATCGACTTTCTCCGATTCGGTCACTGTAGGCTTTAAGCCTGTCGGAGGGACGAGAGTGGCCATTGTGTAAATAAAGAAAAATGTGAAATGTACTCCCTTTTTGCCTGAGAGATATAAGGGAGAGGGAAAGAGTTCAGTGATAGCGCAGGCCAAAGAGTAATATAACAGGTCGGGTTCTGCCGAACTTATTTTAGGGGTCAAAATATTTTTAAATTTTATCTGACCCATTTTAATTTTTAAATTTGAAGCCCTAAACTCCATGCCCCAGCTGGCCCACAGCCCACAATCCATATTCAAATTAAGCCCAACCAATCAGAAACCCTAAAGGAAAAATCACCTCATATATCTATTTAAGGCTTAATATTACTGTCTTTAGATGTACTTTTTTATATTACTACTTATAACAGTTTAATTACAAGTATTAACAGATTAAATTTAATTTATAATTTATTTTATTTGATGTAATTAATTAGTTATTATTTTTATAATTACATTATAAGTAAGAGAAATAACATTAATATTAGAGAATCAATTGTCATTATCTCTTACAACATTTTAGGGATAACATTAATATTAGATAATCAATTGTCATTATCTCTTACACCATTTTAGGTTTTTTTTTCCAAATTTCACACAACAACCCCCACCTTCCTCTTTTACCCACACGCAAAATCCACACCCCCAACCCCATGTTTCTCTTTTACAGAGAACTAACTTTTTCTCTCTCACCATCTTCAACGTTCGTCTTCTTCATTCAAAAAGAAAATTAGTAGAACTCTTCCACATTTATATAATTTAATGGTGAGATGAGATCTACACACGAAGAAAGTGCTGACATAACAATAATAATAATAATAATAATAATAAAAATAATAATAATAAAACAAGGCATTAACATAGTTGACTAGGAATCATGAAAAAATAAATATCAAAAGGTACAGTAATATAACATTAAAACAGAGTATTCAAAGCAAATGATATAAACACAAGAATCAACTAAAATATAAATATATTTCAATCATAGCAAAGAGGACAATCACGAATGACTAACATCTAAAATTAATTTCAAATTGAAATAGGCAGATAAAATAACTGTAAAGAAAGAGACAAAAAGTTTCACCAGAAAAAGTTCCACAAAAATGTGATTTACCGTTTCATTGCTTTTTATTTTATTTTTATTTCAGTAATATATAAATACAAACAATAAATCATATACTAACCTGAAGGATCTCATCTACCACCATGTTTAATTAATATAGATAAGAAGTCGTCCATAACAACAAAATCAAGATTTTTCAAACAAAAAAAAACTTGATTTACTCATCAGTGACAACAATTCTGGAAAAAAAACACCAAGAGAGAAACATTGAAGATAATGGATAAAATAAGACTTTTTAATTATTTTTAATAGATTAAATTGAATTAAGGAAAACAAATATTCCTAATTAGTTTGAATCTCCTAAATTTATGCTAATTAATAATTATCATCAATCAATTGAAATTTAATTAATACACCTATTGTCGTTTTTTTTGTTTTTTTCTTCAAAATTGATTTATTTTCCTTTTTTATCTTCTTATTTTTTCAATTAATTAAAAAAAATAAAATTTAATAAAATGTTATAACCTGAAAAATTTTATTGTTACAATTTGAAAGTTTTATTCTACTACTATAACTTGAAATATTAGTCTAATAAATGTCATATATGATATTTTCACAATCCTATATTCCTAAACCCTAACACAGTAACTCGTTACACCTCATCTCTCATCTTTCAATTGTTTTACGCCGCTGCTCAGTCCTTTCACTCACTGAACCGAAGATGGAGCCTATTTTAGACAATATACAATCATTTTTTCTTGGAGATGAAGTTGAAGGTTGCGAAAATCTACGGAAGTGCGAATTACGTTTTAGTGATTCTAATTTAATCATCGAAGATAGTGCACTGCTATATCCGGAGTTTGTAGATGCTAAAAATTTATTTAGAGAACTGTGTAAGATCAAATCTCAATACGTGACAAAGCCCCTTGCCCTTAGGAAATACAAAGAGCAAGGAATAGTTATCGTCGAAAATATAGTTCCTTTCGATCGTTGGTTGAATGACACCAACAAAGTATGCATGTGGAAAATTTTCTGAAACAACCAAACTTGTCTCGGACTTGGACATTCTTTCCAACAAAAAAATTCAGTAAGTAATGTTTATTTTTGTGGATTTTTACTTTTTGAAAATAATTTATTATTGGTTTATTTTTAAAAAAAATTAGGCAGATAATTTTCGGACTTCAGGCCATTCACAAATCCTATCGCCATGGTAATCTGAGCAGTGGAACTTTCATATTAGCCGACGAGAATATCCTATTAAGTAACTTTTTAGTTTTCTCTGGTATGTTTTGAAACTAAATTGGAGATTGAAGAATCATGATTGAGAATTTACTATTATATTTTGAATAATTGTTGTTTTTTAATAATTATTTTGTGTATACATTGAATTTGTATTTGATACTAAGAGTCTTCAACAAGATTTTCGAGATTTTTTAGCTTTAGTTGCTAAAGTCATTACAGCACATCCAAAGCCAAATCAAGTTCTCGTTGAAACAGATCAATTCCCAACACACGTGCTAAAAAATGTAGATATTGTGGCAAATGTAGATGTTGAAAAGTTTCAATTTCAACTACTCCCTCTGTCCCATTTTATGTGAGGTAATTTGACTCGGCACGGAGTTTAAGAAAAATTTGAAGACTTTTAAAACTTGTGGTCCAAAATGATTGATAGAAATTTGTGTGGCTTTAAATCATTTGATTAAAGGTAAAATAGACATTTTATAGTTAAATTGTTACTTAATATGAAAATGTGTCATTCTTTTTAGGACGGACTTAAAAAGAAAGTAAGTCGCATAAATTGGGACAGAGGGAGTATTATATAATTTGTTCAGAATGATCCTTGCTCGACCAATCACGTAAGTGACAAATCAGGTTACAATTTTATTTTATTTTTGTTTCGTTAAATCATTTTATTTACTTTATTTAATTAATTATATTTAGGCCTTCAACTACATCACTTTTGTACGGAGCACCGTCATTTTAGAGGGCTTCACAGAAGATGAATTTCTTTAGAAAGTTGAACATGATTATTCAATCAGATATTTTTAATACTATATTTCATCTCAATCCTCCACTTTATCATTATTTTAATACAAAACAAATTTCAAACGGTACTAATAAGTGGTCAAATCTAATTTTACCAACATCTTCCTTGTATGAAGTGCTCAAATTTAAATTTCATGGAAAGTTGTTGCCGCCAAATCATTTGTATTTGTCTAACACTGGAATAATTATGTTCAATCAAAATTATTCTGCACACCGTTATTTTTCAGTCCATGCTATCAACGTAATTAAACTTATATTTCCTGAAATCACGAGAATTATTTACAATGAATTAGTCCTACGATCATTTTGGAATTATGTATCTGTATTGGTTGTCAATCTAAAGTTTTTACTTCTTTCAGAGATAGTAGAAAATTACATCAATGCGTTGTACAATAAATCATATAAATTGAAATATAAGAGTTAAAAAGATAACTATCATAATTTGATCCATAATAAAGTAGTCAATCTGTACCCCCAGCGGAGTCACCATTCTGTTGACATCCCTTTGTGAGGGCGCAACGTTGCGGTGACTCGCCAAAAAATAATAATTCAATTTTAAAAAGAGTTAGAAGAATTTTTTAAAAAAGGGTAAAAAAGGTTTAAAAGGGTAAAAGAGAGTCACCACCTAATTTTAGGAAATCGATTAATTGATTAACTTAAAAATAATGTCTACGAAATCAATAGATTCTAGGTAAGGGGTTCAAGTTATTTAGAAGAGAAGGTGTTAGGCATTCTTTGAAATCTACAATTGTGGTTCCCGACCGAATTTATATTTTCAAATTGAGGAAGAGTTAAAAACAAATATACAATTATAACAAGTATATGATATACACAAGTAATAAAATGAAACAATAAAATAAGATAAGGCCTAAAGTTTGCCTAACGTCGATATATATAAAATAATGAATAAAGACTATAATTTGAACTTCATTCGAATAGTTTTAATGGGAAGAAACTCCGTGTACCTGTAAAATAAAAGTGTTAGTAATAAATATATATGAATAAATCAAATAATAACTTAAAAATAAAACCCATCTTATTAACATAGGAGGGCTTGGAAATCGACGGTAATTTCTTCATCTATCAATTTTAACAAACAAAATATAAGAACTTAAACTAAATTTCCGTCTTTTAAAATTGGGTAGGCCTCCAAAATCGACGGAAAGATTTTATCATTGATCAATTTGACATTTACTTTCAAAACACGACATCATATAAAACTAACAAAAGAACATGCAACATAACAAAAGATAACAACAAAATAAAATGATCTAAAATAAAATAACTGAATGCTAACAATCATAGCAACTCAACTTGTTGAGAATCTTTAGAAAGTTCATGCAAACAATTTCAATCAATCAAGAATGTAAAAATATGAATAACCAAATAATAATAATAATAATAATAATGAAAGCAAAACAAAGCAATAATCTTTATTAATAAATAATAACAATAAGATAATAATAAAAACAAAGAAAGTGCTGACATAACAATAATAATAATATAATAATAATAATAATAATAAAACAAGGCATTAACATAGTTGACTAGGATTTATGAAGAAAAAAAATATATCAAAAGGCACAGTAATATAACATTAAAACAGAGTATTCAAGGCAAATGATATAAACACAAGAATCAACTAAAATATAAATATATTTCAATCATAACAAAGAGGACAATCACGAATGACTAACATCTAAAATTAATTTCAAATCGAAATAGGCAGATAAAATAATCGTAAAGAAAGAGACAAAAAATTTCACCAGAAAAAGTTCCACAAAAATGTGATTTACCGTTTCATTGCTTTATATTTTATTTTTATTTCAGTAATATATAAATACAAACAATAAATCATATACTAACCTGAAGGATCTCATCTACCACCATGTTTAATTAATATAGATAAGAAGTCGTCCATCACAACAACATCAAGATTTTTCAAACAAAAAAAAACTTGATTTACTCATCAGTGACAACAATTCTGGAAAAAAAACACCAAGAGAGAAACATTGAAGATAATGGATAAAATAAGACTTTTTAATTATTTTTAATACATTAGAGTGAATTAAGGAAAACAAATATTCCTAATTAGTTTGAATCTCCTGAATTTATGCTAATTAATAATTATCATCAATCAATTGAAATTTAATTAATACACCTATTGTCATTTTTTTTGTTTTTTTCTTCAAAATTGATTTACTGTTACAATTTGAAAATTTTATTCTACTACTATAACCTTTCAAGACTAATATTTTCAAGTTATAAAAGTAGAATAAAACTATCAAGTTATAACAATAAAATATTTCAGGTTGTAACAGTTTATTAAAAAAAAATTCTTTAATTAATTGTAGACAACCAATTTTGAAAAAAACAAGAAAACAAATCGATTTTGAAAAAGAAGAAGAAGATAAAAACGGATAAATGTGTATTAATTATTTTTGAATTCATTGATGATAATTGTTAATTAGCATAAATTTAGGAGATTCAAACTAATTAGGAATATTTATTTTCCTTATTTCAGTCTAATATGTTAACATTAATTAAAAAAACAAATTTTATTCATTTTGATCAAAGTTTCTCTCTCTTCGTTTCCCTCCCCAGAATTTTAGTTATAACATTTTACTAAAATAAAAAGATAATTTAAAATAATAGTAAAAATCAATTAGTGTGAAAAATAAATAATGTAAAAATGGATATTTTAGTAGTAAATAATTTGAAAATATTAATGATAATTAATAAGAGACATAAAAATAGAAGAGTCATAACAAATGAATATTTATTTTTCTTGTTTAGCTCAAAGTAGTTACTGGCGTTTTGAAACTGATTTCTTTTCTTTTATTCATACGTTTCTCTCTCTTCTCAATATATTGGCTGGTTAATCGACACTCTCGTCTAATTTCTATTCGTTTTTATTCAATAATCTTCATTTTCTTGTAATGGACGGTTTTTTATCAGCATTGATAAATCAAGGTGGTGGATAGAATCCTTCAGGTTAGTGTTCTTTCAGATATTTTATTTGTATTGGTAACAAAATGTAACAAAAATTATGAACATTCAAACTGATTTTTTTTTAAGATTTCGTTTGTGTACAATAGTTTTAATTAAGGTGTTTTTGTTTTTGTTTTATATTTTGTTAGATTTTGATATGAACATTCTTTTTCTTTTTTTGTGTGTTTCTGATTTAAAATTACATAAAATTTGTTTGAAATTGATATACTAGTTATACCATGTTGGTAAGATTCTGGTATTATTTATTCTGGTAGCGTGATTCTAGTATGAATAAGTAATAACTTATGGCATGAAATATGTATGATTTTGACATCCAATAGATATGAAAAGTGTGCATAAAAATTGTATGAAATTAGTATACTGATTTCTGATTTTTTATTGTGTATAATAATTTTAATTATGACATTTTTTTAAAGTATAATGTTGCATTTTGAACATTTAATTTGTTCATTAATTGTCTGAATCAAATATCATTTTTGGCATGTTTCTGTTTAAAAAAAGTTACATAATATTTTTTTTTTTGGAATTTGTATACTACTTATAACAGACATGTATGACAATTTATAATTTTTTTGGTACGATTCTGGTATGATTGATTATTATTTTTGGCATTATATTGGAATGAATTTGGAAATAATAATGTAATGAATTTGGTATATTGTGTCTCTAATAAATGATAATTAATAGGTAGAAATGGAATTATTTTGATATTATAGTGACATTATCCTAGTATGAATAATTTGATGAATTTTGGCATGAAATAGGTATGAAATGTGTGAATAAACTTTTACGCTGGAAGGAGTTTGCAAATGTGAAATTCAAGAGGTCTAAAGTTACATGCAATACATGTCGTCGAGAGGGCCACAACAGGAAGACATGTTCAAATTACCCTGCACAAGAAAAAGTCATATTTATAATTGTGACAGACTCATGTTTTGATTTATTCTGTCTTTTACTAACGAATTATAATTTCAGAACATTTATTATGAGTACTGTAAAATCTGTTTTTATGTATTCATTGTATTTCAAATATATAGTGAACAATTTATTAAGTAATGATGGTATGCAATTGGTATCCACATTTTTTTTTTTGCAAAATTTTTGGTGTTTGATTAACCCACCATTTTTGACATTAAAGAAGATTATTAGAATGAAGTTGACTTTCATTAAAAAAAATTGAAGATATTGTTGGCAAAAGATTAACTATGGAGATTTCGCCCAATTCATTAATAATTTTTCATTTTTATGCAAATAATTTTTTAAATTTTTGAGGAAGGTGGTATCGTATAACTAAACTGAAAATGCAATTGAAATTTGAATTATAGTTTGTATGTTGAGGAGTAAATTCATTGATGGGTTTAATTTTTGGCTCAATATATTTTTTTTAAAAATTATTATGGAGATTTAAGCAATTAATTAGGAATTTTGTTAATGTACACGTGGACGAATGAAAACGTGTGTGACTCAACAACGCTCAGCCTTCAACTGGGCTGGTGATGAGAGGGTTTAAAAAACACTTAAAAGATGTGAAGGGGGGTATATAAACACTCGTGTAGTTTAAGTACTAAAGTAAGTTTTCGTGCCAAGTTTAAATTTTTTTTTTAGTATGTTCCCAATATATAGTGAACAATTGATTAAGTAATGCTAGTATGCAATTGGAATCCATTTGGTATGCAATTGAAGTCACATAGATACTAGTTTGTGTAATTTCCAATTGGTATTCTTTTGATATCCACCTGATGTCCGACTTGAAAAAAATATAAAACAAGATGTAATTGAGGTGGATACAATATAAAATGGTCACTGTTTTACATTGTCAGCTTCATTCTTCCCAGATTTATACAAATTAGATACCAATTTAATGTCATTCTTATTTTTCAATTTTGAGATCAATTAGATACAATGTAAGCCAACATAAAATATTTCATAAAATTTTAATTGGTGTCCATTTGATTTCGAACTAATATCGTATTGCAAAAATAGAAACATTAAGACGTATTTAAGATTTCAAATCAAGTTATCCAAACTAAAACTAGTTAATGATGTATCCAATTGGTATGCATTTTGTATACCACCGGTATCCCACTGAAAAATTATAAGAAACAAAACGTAAAAAACTAGGTAATGTGTTATTCATTTGATATCTATTTGGAAAGCTTAAGTGTAACAATGTATACAATTGTGGTGTACTATGTTTATGAGGTATTTTTCAAGACTAAAGTCTAATAAAAAATTGGCTTATACTGATATCCAAATTGTATAAACTTGATATCCAACTTGAAAACTTTTGACAAATTAAAAATAAAATTGTATGAAGTTGGTATTCAGCTGGAACAAATTACTAAAAGAAATAAATTTGAAATGTAAAATAGTGCATATTGTATTGTTGCAAAAAACTGTAGTAAAAACAAATATGTATCATTCAAAAATTTTAAAAACATGACAATGAATATACATATAGATGCATAGATCCTACCAATTTCATGCCAACATTAAACAAATTTCATACCAGAATCATACGCATAAAGAAACATTTTTAAAAAAAATCTTACTAAATTGAATAATTGCTAAAATAATTTAAATAAAATATTAACTCTAACAACTTTTTTGCCTTTTTTTGAAATTGAAATTTTTGAGTCATCTTTTATTGTTGCTCTTCTTTTAGAGGGTTTTGATGTTGGCCCCATTCAACATTTGTTGATTTTTTATTTTTTATTTTTTAAAAATCTCACTTACAAAATCTCAGTCTGAATTCGGAGGGGGTTCCACCATTTTCCCTTTTCTCTTTTGTTCCTTCTGATTTGGAGGACTTGCAATTTTCTTTGCTTCTTTTTTCTTTTTCTTTTCTGGAATTTGTTTCTTCTTTTGTGGGGTAACACAACCTTTCTCGCCGAACTTGCATTCTAGTTGGTCGACGGCGATTGAGTCAATATGTTAAAAGTTGGAGCCTCCATTTCAATAGCAGAACTCATTTTGACTAATCTAGGGCTCTTTCTATGAGTATGCTCATGTTTCTTCACAGATTTGGCCTTTCTTTTGATTGTAGAATGAAGATTTCAGATTATAGTGATAGAGAGATGATTTACAATTTTTAAGGAAGATGAATGAAGAGGTGAGAGAGAAATGTTTAATTTTTTAACGTGGGGGTGGTGGTGTCACGACCCGAGCCTACACCCTGGACGTGGTCGGCACTCGAAGACCATTGATGGTCCCCAAGTGAACCCTCATCCTGGCTGACTATAAGCGGGAAACTAACTTAAGCATGCAAAAGCTTAAAACTGAATAAAATCCAATAAACTCAACTTTTCAAAACTTTAACTCAAATGAACAACTTAGAATAAAAATAATATATTCAACTTGCCATAAAATAGGCACTTAAGTCTTTAAAATATTTAATAAAATAAATGAATAATACAGACTTTTCAAGACTTCTCAACTATGTTGACTATCTATGAAGCCTCTAACTAATAGAGATGGAAGTCGGGACAAGACCCACGACATCCTGACTAAACTGAAAAGTAAATGAAATCCTCTGGAACAAGGAAGCTCACCATAGCTAACTCGAACTTCCGAATGTATCAACGAAACTCCTGTTGATGACCCTGAATACTTGTATCTGCATCATGAGAAGATGCAGGCCAAATGACTCAGTACATGAAATGTACGAGCATGTAAGAGGAATTCTAAAACATAAACATAAGCTTGAAACTTGATAAAAAGGAAACATACTTACCTCTTCTCAAACTTACTCAACTCAGAAGTACTCAAGGATAAGATACTCAACTCAGAGATTAGATACTCAACTCAGAGATTAGATACTCAACTCAAAGATTAGATACTCAACTCAATAAAGCACAGATCAACTCAAGATACTCAACTTAAGGTACTCAACTCGAAATACTTAACTCCTGATACTTAACTGAACTTATTTCAATATAAAACAGTTTAAAACAAGTGCAATATAAAGAAATGTTGTTTAAAAACATGATGTCAATTCTGTGTATATAACAAAGATACAACATAACTCTGAAATGTATATGAAAATACAATTAACTGATGTATATAAAAATACAATAACTTCTGTTGGAGTTTCTCTAACCGACAACCATCACATAAGAGCTATAGTGATGATACAACGATTTACCTCACACTGCCAGCACATCCTATACCAGGCCAAAGGTATAAAACCTGAACTACTAAATGGATCCACTAGTCTATTGTGAAAAAGGTCATCTAAAAAGTATGACCCTTTTCTACCCATGGTGGATACATGGTTTTATGGAGACTTGAGTTATCTGAACTCATGCTCGCCCCCAATTCGGTGCTCAATACTACTCCCAAAATATACTAGCTCTTATGTTTTTAAAGTAAAACAAACTTCTTCTGTGATTTGAGATTAGTGCTAAAAAACATAGCTCAAAGACTATCTTGGAAATCTCAGTTTCCCTCCTTGGTTCATTTAGAAAGCTATTACTCTTTTCTGAAAACTAGCCCGAAGGCTCTTTGGAAATCTCAGTTTCCATTCTTATTTAAATGTGAAAATATTTTAAATCTCTTTGGGAATACTTAGTCCCCATATACTTTTTTGAAGAACAGAACTTCAACTTTACTCTTTCTCAATTCAGTGCTTAAGTCTTTAAAATAAGTTTTAAAATAATTTGTAAAAAAACTTCTTGAAAAAGGATTCATGCTGAATTATGGACATGAACGACTCAACTCAAGATTTTCAATAACCATGCATAGAACTCAATACTTGGAACTCAACAACTCCCGAACTCAAGGAGTCAATGATACTACTCATCTCAAGAATGATCGACTCGGAGGGTTCATATGGAATTATGGGCATGAACTACTTAACTCAAGGACTCAATGATACCTCTCATCTCAAGACTGCTCGACTCATAGGATTCATGTGGAATTATATGCATGAACTACTCAACTCAAGGACTTTATGGGTAATATGTAATAGTCACATGATTAGAAATGAATCTCAAAGAGGGATTTGGAACTCAACACTTAAAGGCTTAGAACTTGAAGATACCACTTCTCTGAAAGATACTAAACTTACGAAGTTCATGCTGAATCATGGGCATGGAACAACTCGGCTCGAAGGTCTACATAACTACATGGAACTCATGTATACGACTCTTTTTATTCTCTTACTTACTTCCTAAATACTTAGTTCAAATCAATAGTTGATCTCAAAGGATTCACAATTGAACTCAAAGGCTTTCTTAGACTCTACTCTTTAACTCTCTCTTAAATGTGAATTATGAATTCAAGAGTTTGGTTCATGACATGAAAGATCTGGGGGATAGTGTAGACTCCTGAATACATTCTCCTAACTCTCATGCTCACTTACTTGAGTCTTGAAACAAATTATTAGAAATTGTAGAAGACACCTCAAAAGGACTCAAAGAGACTTTCTCTAAATGATCGGAAGAACTCTCAAGCCATTACTCTTAATTTTACCTTGAATTTTGAATTATGAATTCAAGGTTATGATCATGTTATGAATGATTTCTAGGTGTTTGAAAGTAGTTTAGAGTGATTAGAATCAAAGGGAGTGAAAGTACATTTAAAAGGGGCTCAAACAGGACAACAGACGGAAAATGAGTGGAGGCAGGCGACCTTGGCGCGGGGCGCCAGCCCCTAACTTCAGAGACTGCATATGAGCACACTGCAGGCGCGCTGCTCCAGCCCCTTGGGCGCATCTGGGGCGCACCGCGCCAGCCTCTCCCCAGGCAAAGTTTCAATGAATTTCGCCTCTCGTTTTCTGACCCCAAATCGCTTTTTATCGATTTCTTTTCTCATGTTTTCCTTAGATTCAATTACCCAAACTAAGTACACACTAATACACTCAAAAACAACACTCAAAACAATCACTTTCATCTCAAGAAATCATCAAACCCCAACAAAACAAGATTTAGAATGAACTTCAAGAACACCTATCAAGAACTTAAATCCTTCAACTATTTGAGAATGAAACTTCGCTGAAAATAATATGTGTGGCATGTGGGTGAACAAACCCAACACTATGGAAGCTTACATACCTCTTAGGGTTCAAACCCATGGCGACAATCCGCAACAACTCTCAGGAATTTCGACGAACGCTTCGATCCTTTCTCTTTTCTCTTCTTCAACTCTCAACTAAAACCTTAGGCGTAAACTAGGATTATAAAACTGAACCTAATCAGATTAGACCCCTAAAATATTACTAAAAATGAATTAAATCTGATTGGGTAAGGAAAAGACCAAAATACCCCTCTAAAATCCGGTTTTGACTTTCCTTATCTAGACAACCTAACTTCGAATGGACATATCTCCCTCATACGAACTCGAAACTGAGAAAAGTCGGTGGCGTTGGAAAGATAATTCAAAGAGCTTTCCTACGGTATCTGGTATCACACCTAACTCATCTTGAGCTAGAAGTTATGGTCGTTTGAAGTCGACCCAAAACTCATACTTAACTTAACTTGCAAAATTTTGGATTTTGCTATTTCCAATTTAATTCTTTTTTAAACTCAAGGTGCTACATCTAATGACCTTAACACTTAAAGAAATTTTTAATTCCTGGCAAAAAATCTCACTCACTACGAAAAACGGTTCGAGTCTTAGTTCGAAATTTTTTCTGGGGTGTTACAGGTGGGGTGTTGTTATGGTGTGTGAGAAGAATAGGAGAAACGTGGTGGTTGGGAGGTGGGGTTTGAAGTGTGACAGTAAAACAAATACAAGAATCAAGGTAAATCCCTAAAAATGGGTAACAAATAATTATGATTGATTCTTTAATTATATCACCTAATAATTAAAATATAATTATAAAATATTAATTATTTAATAAAGTGGAATTAAAATAAAAAACTGATCTGTTATAACCTGCAATTAAAATGTTATAAGCAATAATATTTTAAAAGTAGATTTAAAACTCGTAATATTACCACTTAAATATATATATGTGGGGTGATTTATTCAATTATTAATGAAAGAGTAATATAATAGTATAGTTTTTCCGATCAAAATCACAAGTTCAGGAATCAGGATGCTATTCTTGTTAGTTAATCACTCTAACCAAACGGGCCTTATAAAATACTACCCAATCTTAGCGGGTCTTTCAAAGAAACCATTCTATACCTCAAAAATCAGTTTTGAGAAAAACTCGAGAAACTCCAATGGCTTCTCAAACCCTAATTCTCCAAAACCCAAATCTTCCCAGAACTACCATCCTCTCTCCTCCTTCAACCCTAATCTACTCGAAACCCAGAACGATTTCATTGTTCACACGGCCAAATTCACTCGCAGCTCCTTCTTTACACATTCTTAAATCTAAAAAATTCACAGTTTCGGCATCATCCTCAACTGTTCTCGAAAACCCCTCTGCGAAATCTGACCCTTTAATCACTCGCTCTACGCGTACAATTACAACTTTTTTTGCAGTCACTTTGGCTGTATCGAAGTTGGTTTTCCAAAAATTGAGCTTTAATGGATTGGGGCAATCTCTGGCGTATTCTGCGGGGCCAATGTTTTTCGCTGCCCTTAGGAATCAGCCTACAACAGGAGGATTGAATACCCCTTTCACCGTGGTTGCTGCTGGAATGGCGAAATGGCTTGATATATACAGTGGGGTTTTAATGGTTCGGGTTTTGCTCAGTTGGTTTCCGAATATACCTTGGGACAGGCAGCCATTGTCAGCTATTAGGGACCTTTGTGATCCTTATTTGAATCTCTTCAGGAACATAATTCCCCCAATTTTTGACACTTTGGATGTGAGTCCTCTTTTGGCTTTTGCAGTTTTGGGTACACTTGGTTCAATTCTTAACAGCAGCAGGGGATCTTACTGAGGCAATTGGCAACCTATGGTGTAAGGACCAATGATGCTTTTAAAAATCTGTTTTTTATGTTAGTCTTTTATTACGTGTGTGTTAGAGTTTAAATGTTCGACGGTATTGTAGTTGTAATGTTGATTTTAGAAATTTTGGTACGACTCAAATGTTATTTATACTTGAATGAAAAGATGTTGCGAATATAGTGGCTGTTTGCCACTGATGAATTTTCTACTACACTGGACTAGTAGTAAGAGCAATATTGTTCTTGCAATCTGAATTTGTGTACAATTATGGTTGCTGAAGTTTAAAAGCCAATGTCGGTTATGTTATGCTTCGTGGGAATGTCAACAAGGTTAACGTGAGGAGGATGAATAAACTGAATATTAACCAAGTTGTTGTGATTAGAAATGTGGTTCTATGAAATCACCTATGAGTTCATTTCTGCTGATGTCTATTTTTCAGAGTATGTACTTCAGAGCTATGCTATTTTATATATGAATTTTGAGCTAACATTTGACTAGCTCTTCCATTTTCAATTATATTATCCTTTTATAGTGTCTTTGTAATGCCTTGCATTTTCAGCTTTCAAACTGAGATGGCTCTATAGGATGGAATGAGTTTCTATTTGTAAAATTGAACAGTGTATAGAAATTAGAATGCACAAGCAAAGTTAGGCTTCTTCTATGTCCCTTTGTTTTTTCACAAGTCAATTGGATGTTAGTGTTATTGATTGTGGACATTATCGTAGTCCTATCTGCAATGACTTAGCACATCACATTCCCTGACATTGGGTTGTGTTGATTGGGAAGTTGACACAGATAGTATCATACTAATGAAAGCATGGTTACCATGAGTTACGTGAATTGTGCAAGAGTGTCTTTCTTTCTTTTATTGCTCTTTGATGCACGGTTCACTTTCAGGTCTGCCATTATTGTGGTTAATGCCTTATATTCCACGCAGTTATCCTGCAAGACGGTGACATATTCTTTATGCAGTCAGTATGATTATTGAAAGATGTAATTGGTGATCCTCACAGTACTTCCTTGAATGTTTCACTTTTCGTCATCTATGATTTCTCAGCACATGTGCTGCTGATGTTCTCAAAATGTTGATGGTCATCGTTTTGTTGATGATTATATTAGTGGCAAGAATTTAACTTAAGTTAAAAGTGCAAAAGATTTTTATGTTATTAGTGTATTTTTGCCAGTTGTTATAGGTAGTTTATCATCCTTTGATGCATGTTTCCTAGTTATCAATCTAAGCTTTCCTATAGGAACTTATTTGTAAATGACTTTTAAGTGTCTTGATAGTATAAAAGTTAATTACACTATCTGTACATGAAAGTTTTAAGTATAGTGGCAATAAGTAATTGTGCTTTATGCCTTGGTGGCAATAAGTAAATGACTTTTAAGTGTCTTGATAGTATAAAAGCTTTCCCTTTTCGTAAAGTACTTTGTTTTGTTGCACTGCTCAGGGTCTTTCGGAAACCACCTCTCTACCTCAATGAAGTGGGGGGAGTAAGTTCTGAGTACACTCTACCCTCTTCGGAACTCACTTGTTGTATTATACTGGTATGCTGTTTGTTTTGATAGTGTTGTTTCCCTACTCTATTTTGCGACCTTATCCTATTGCCCATAGAACTTTTCTCCAACAATGGTAGCTTGGGATTGTAAATGAGCTGCAGGCTTCTATGGTTATGTTGCTGAGACATTCTGTCATTTGAATTGATCATGGAGTGGGGAGAACCCCGAGGTCTCAACTTCAAATTTGAGCGGAGTAAAAAAATGTTATGCTCAAACTTGGAGGACATTGTAAGCCGATACCTCTATGTTGGTGTGCAAAAGCTGGTTTGAATACCAATGTTATAAAAAAAGATGTTGCATTTTGGTTTGCAGACCTGGAAAAGTGTAGTAGTGTTTGTCCGTGCTGGTGCTCATATAATCCGCCAATATCTTCAAATACTTTAACGATTTCTTTTTTATCAACTCGAAGTGAAGTTTGAATATATTGAAATGTTAATACTATAGAACTGAAAGTGGATTTTAGCTCAAAGTACCCGAGATAAATTGTCGGAAAAAGAGAATATATATTTATTTATAAAGAAATGATTTGCACTCCACATTTGATGATTTTATGAGATATGTTCTTATCAACAATACGTATCATCTAACTATGTTCATAAATCACTTAATATTTTTGTTTTGTTGGAAACTATTAATCTATTATAAATGTAACAAAGTTCTAGTATGTGTATTTTTTTTTGTTATTGGTAAAATTCATCAACCAACTACCATATTGTCAAAGAAATATTAGCTTAAGGTCAATTTTCAATTTTCATCAATCAATATAAATTTTTTTTCTAATTGTTGGACTATTCAATATCAATGTTGTGGGATTCTTTGTGGCCTTGAGGATGTGGAATTTTTTTTAAATATATAGGGCAAATGAAAATACAAATAGAACTAAAATCAAAATATACTTGCATGTTCAGTTCAAAATTAAAATTAAGAACTTGTATTATGAAATTGAAAAAGACAAAGGAGAGGGAAAAAGAAAACAAATTAAATTTGAAACATCTCCCAAACAAGGTCAGTGCCGGCGGCAAAAGACATCTCCCGACCGGCGGCCGTTTTAGCCAATTGACAACTCCGATCTAAACCAGCAGTAAAGTATGAGCAGTGCGCAATTATGCACATTGCTTGGGGAATTGGGATTCGAAGGTCATGAATCACTTGATCCTGATAGTTTCGAGTGGCCTTTTCAGTACGACGACGCTCGACCTGTCCTCGATTGGCTTTGCTCCAGTCTTCGTCCTTCCAATGTCCTTTCCCCCTCTGAAGTCACACAGTGAAGTCTCTCTTTCGTTTTCTTTCTCTTCGTACATTCTGGATAATTGATTTTGTTTGGTTGTATAATTTAATCTAAGCGTCGAAATTTGAGTTAAAATGCAATTTAGAATTCTATTTATTTGTGTATCGGAAGTTGTACTAAGTATCATGCTTGTTGTTAAATTATTATTATTATTATGTTTTTTGATGTTACTAAGCAATGTCATTTGAGCTAAAGTCCATGATTTCTTCTGTACTGTATACAGTTTTGTGTAAATTGGACGTCTCCAAAGATAAATGGGAATTTACAGTTCTATTTATTATATCGGATTCATCGGAAGCTGTATAATTTATCAGTTTATTGTGTTTTCTAATTTGCAAAGTTACTAAGCTGTGCAATTTTAAAGTCTTATGTTTAACCTTTTACATAATTGATCTAGTTGTGTGTGTAATTTAAATAGTGTCGAAAAACGTCTAGACATTCTATATGGAAGCTGTACTTACTACCAACCTTGCAGTCGAATTTGTTTATATTCAATATTCAATGTCATTTCAATGCCTTCGACATAATTAATGGGTATGTAACATAATTGTGATTAGTTATGCTTTGGCTTTTAGTCCTGAATGAATAGGAGAATATCTGCAGGACTCCATCTTGTGTAGTGGACTTCCCTTCTCTTCGTTCTTTAGAACTATATTTTGGCTTGGACATTGGCCATAGAAGCTTTAGGATATATTGGCTAGATGTAATTGATGCGTTTATAGTTCAATGAGTTTACACAGTGATAATTGTGAGTTTTCTACTGAAAAGTATTTTCAACTTTTATTATCTCATTAGCTTGCTTAGGATTGAGGCGCAATAGTATTAGTTGTATTACCTCTTGAGCTTTCCTTTAGAAATTACTGAATGCTTTTCTTAGTTGCTAATATCTTTTAATTTAGTCTTATGGTCATGATCATTATTGTGTCCTATATTTGTTTTCACTTATTTTTTTATCAAGACCTCTCTTGATAAAATTAGTCATATGAAAAGAGGAAAAAAGTAAAACTGGTCAATATGACTCTATCCTCGTTCTCAATCAGAACGGGAAATGTTTCAGTTGCTTGAAATGACATCTCTGGACAATATATTACTTATGGAATTCATCTTGACTTCACTATATTTGACTCTGTTTACTCTATCCTATCCTTCTAGACAAGTTTCTTTTCTTGCATCCGTCATAATTCTCTATTTCTATTGACGGAACACGCTATTCATCCTTTTAATTATTATCTTCTCTTGTAACCTAGGTACCAGCATCTTTTACATGAGGAGAAGCTGTTGGAGGTACATTGTCATACACCCCCACCCCACCCCACTCCACAACAAAAAGTAATTATAGCTGAGTGAAACTATCATTTCGTATAAAAATAATTTGCTTCAGTCTGGTTGAAACCTCAAGAATTTGGTGGTATGGTTAAAGGTGCTTTCATGCCTCCTATGGTATATCTGACAAATGCTGATATATATTCATTAGGGTGTTTGCATTAAGCATGCTCCTTTGCTCAATTGTTAAGAAAGCTTACTGTTTGTCAAGGTTTTTCCCCAGATCCCACTTGTGGGATTACACTGGGTATGTTGTTGTTGTACTTCGGGTGCTCTTCAGAAGAGAGGAAAAAATTTCTGGAGGTTCTTTAAAGTTGCAAGATGACTTGTAATATCTAGAACCATTACTATTGATAATTACTTATCATTTGTCAACCTTAAGATTTTTTTAACCTCATTATATGCTTTCATTGTTTATTTTTTGGGTTGTTGTTGTTTAGGGTGGGGTGGGTTGGTGGGGAACCACTCAACACAATGTATCTACTGTAGGTACTTATGTGTATATGCTTATGTTTATAATATATGTACATATAGTTATTTTATTCACTAGTAGTTTTCATTTAATAAAAGTTGAAGATGTTTGCTATCAAGTCCTTCTTTATTCCTTCTTGCCACTATGTGCATACAAACATCCTCATTTGTGCAATGAATTCGCAGGGAGAAGATCTAGACTTTGCTTATGACAGCATTTCGGCCTTCTCAATGAGGAGAGAAAACCAAGAGGCAGCTTTCGGAAGCGAAGAAGGATTGAAGGATATAAGGTGATGACTATTGTCTCTTAAATCTGTTGTTCTTTATTGCTAAACCTTTTCTAATCTATGTCAAAATTTGAGTGCGTATTAATGCTCAAAATTACATTGTTAATTTACTTCTAGTTTCTGAACGATTCACATTCACATTGTGATGTACCTATACTTTCATATCACTGATCCAGCATTGTATTTACTCATGATGTAACAGTAAGTTAAATAGTTCTTAAAGAAATTAGTTAAACATGCCTTTTATCTCAGCTTTACTTTTTCTCGTGGTCTGCTTCTCTTTTCCTTATTTTTAAGACTTTCTGTGCTCCCAATCAATACCTTCATTTGGATACACTAAGCAAAATCTCTCAGATTGCGGGAGTTAGCAGACCCTTAGAAACAGTTATCTATGAGTTCACACCTAAGATGTTATGTTGTGTTTCTGGAAATATTGTGAATGATGCATCAGGGATTTGATCATAGGTATTTGAAGCCCAGTCTTCTCGTCCTTACCTCGAATGCAACAGCAGTAGTTTATATTTCCCCATTGATCTGATCAATCATCAGTTCTGGATTATCTTTATTCCATAATTAGAAACTGCATATGAAGAGGCAACTTAGATACTAGAGAGTTGATGAAGGCAATTTAATGTGCACAAGTAGATAATGTATCTCTCTCTGAATTCTATTTTTTGGAAATAAGTAAACCATTAACATTCTTAGAACCTTATCTTTGCTCCTTTGTATTTCAAAATGAATTGTTCTCAGAGTAATTTGTTTTTACATTTGCTCTGCTTTTCTCTGATATTGCTGGGTTGCTTAATCATCAGAGATGCAACTTTAGCATTAAAAACTGAAGAATTGGAGTTGCAGAAACAGCTGAAACGATTGCAGTCTCAATATGATATGCTCACTGGGCAGGCTTCTACATTGATTCAGGGAAAAAGGGCACGAGTTGCAGCAACTTCTATTCTTAATGGGCAGCAGGCTACCACAGATGATAGCCTTTCAGCTAGGAATTTAGAGGTATGCCAGTTAAATGCAACTTATTTTATCTTATTTGCATAATTTACACGCAGTCTATACAAAGAATATCATCTCTTATTACGGTATATGTAAGGTTGCTATTGATGGTAAATCAGTTGATGTGGGATATTTTAAAGACAGTGAGGCCTGGTGATTATGTAGGCAGCTTCACTGTAAACTCTTCTTTTGCTTTACCTGCAACTCGACCAAACAAAGCTTGAATGCTATTTTGACGGCAGACAATTTGGGAAGAGGATCAGAATATTAATAATCTTGGCTTGTTTAAGTGGTAGATTGAAGATGTCAATCTGACAACTGGTTTGACATCTGGTTTGTGGTTTTCATCTTCTTTGGCTTTGTTATCTGATGATTATTTATTTAAGATGCTAAAACTCCTTCAGGCAGATTAAACATACGGGAGATCAGGTGAGAGATAGAAGCAAACATGGAATGTAGCACCTTCAAGTGTTTTTAGGATAATCTGGAAACGGATAAGCGGATTGACCTTGAAAGGGAAAGAAAAGATCCACTTGTAGGATTTGAAGTGTGTTTGGAAGATCAAGAGTTCTTTACTATTACATATAAAACTTTCCCAATGTATGGGTGCTTGGATCAAATAATTAGAGGGCTTGAGCCTTGTATAGCATTGTAGCAATTCCATTTGGCACTTTTCTGGCGCATTCTTTTGGGTAACCTACTTCATCAATGTCATTTATTTTTGTTAATGCACCAGAAAAGTATTGAGCAAAGTAACATAAAAGAAATTCTTCCGGAACAAGTGTTTGTCGTTGAATTACATAAACTCTTAGCTCTTCTATTTATCATTGAAGTTTGTCTTTACATCATATCTCTAGGTGTTGATTAACCAGCTGTGCTATGTTTATGGCCATAATGATCAAAATTTGTATTTTGCATCAGTGGAATGCTTTTAGGAATTCATTACGCTGCACTATTTTCCATTTTTGTAATGTTTAGCACATTAAATGGCTGCATCAGATTTGCCCCTTTGCCTATATTTTTGCTATTTCCATTTTTGTAAAGTTAGCACATTAACATGTCTGTTTCAGATTGCCCCTTTACATATTAGGCCACCCGTTATTAGTGTATACGTTGGGCTGGTTTTGGCAGCATGAATGTTATGTAGCTTTTTCGGGTAAAGAAGATACTCTTCGCTATAAAGTTCAGTCATTGTAAAGGCATTCTGAAATTCTTATTACCTCTCCATAATCCATATCTTAGCAAATACATCCACTAAAGAAACTTGCTGCGAAAGGTCCACTCTCCAAGTTGAAGGCATCCTATATTTATTGTCTCTACAATTCTGGTATGCCAGTGAGCATAATATATACTTCTGATGGGAAATGTACATATATTGATACTGTGTAAAATTTTAAATGGTTTCCTAAAATGCTTCACTATACATAGATGAATGCAGTTCTTGGAAGGATGGCTTCTACTGCGCAAGAGTTGGCACACTATCATTCTGGGGATGGTATGCCCATTTTTTTCTTATGACTATTTCAGAAAATTTCTCTTGTTGCTTAAAGGGTATGTGTGGTGAATATATTAATTAGAAGGTTTTCTATTGCTTTGGTTTGGATGTCAAAACTCACACTCCCAGAGAGATCTTTTGTAAGATCT
Source organism: Solanum chiquidenum (assembly GCA_029582725.1). Lineage (NCBI taxonomy): Eukaryota > Viridiplantae > Streptophyta > Magnoliopsida > Solanales > Solanaceae > Solanum > Solanum chiquidenum. The sequence continues at coordinate 52,536 of JAJOOS010004854.1, forward strand.
AATTCTTACAATGTACATAATGACTACTAAGTTTCTCCAGAAAAAGATGGGATTATGCTTTTTCAAGAAGAGTGCTGGTTGCTGCTTTGCTTTCAAAAATGATGTGATTGTGCACATGTTTTGTGTGTACTCTATAAATATGCTGCATATTTCAATCAGACTAGCTGTAACAGTCTATTTGCTTATCTCACTTGGACGTCTAGGTTCCAACATTAGCAGGTCAAATGAGAATCTGAATTGAGAAAATTCTGTTTTCGTTTCTGTGCTATACTCCCAGACCCCACCTCAGGGACTATACTGGGTATGTTGTTGTTATCTATTTCTTTTTGCTATTGTGACTATTTCCTTGATATTTCAGATTCTTTTGTATTGTAGAAGATGGAATATACCTTTCTTACTCGGACTTCCACGCATATCTGCTGGCGGATGCATCTTGTGTAAAGGAGTTAAATCAGTGGTTTACCAAGCATCTAGATACAGTACGTTTGGAATATTATTATTTTACTTGGTTCTTTCCCTTGTGAGCATTTTTATCTTCTTAACCTTGGTAGTGTCACGTATATTTGGAGACTCATCAAACCTTAGACATAGGACTTCGGTTGTGGAAGCAACATAAAAGTTAAAGCTTGCACACAATTTTGGTATAATGCGTAACTGTGAACTGATTTTGCTTAGTGTTGATCCATGAATACTTATTGCTTTTGCCCCCAAGGCCTAGCTCAAGTGGCAAAAGGTGGAGGATTTGTGGCTTAGGTCGCAGGTTCAAGCACACCATGCAAAGCAAAGCCTGGTATTTAAGTGGAGAAAGGTAGAGGGGCGAGCCCATTATCCACCGAGTTTAAAAGGTTGTGATTGGTCCAAAGGGCGGGTCACAGACGGATTTCTCGGTTATCAAAAAAAAAAAAAAAACTTGTTGCTTTTACCTTGTTCATTAATTCATGAATACTTGTTACTTTTTACCTGTACATTAATCCATGAATATTTGTTGCTTTTTACATGTTCATTAATCCATGAATTCTTTTAGGTCTAACTTACATAACGCTAAAAAGGTCACTGTAATCTGATCATTGAATTGTTATCCTCTAAAGTATCAATTTCTTCCTTTGAGCTTCTTTTTTTTTTTTTTTTGACAAGGGAAACCCGCAGCTGCTACCCTTTGGGTGCGCACAGGGTAAAACCCTCACTCCTATGCAATAGCTCGCAAACCACATAGGAGAGGTAACCCGCACGAGGCAAGCCCGGTGCGACGAGCTCGACCCAAAAGGCAAACCCCTTGCTTTCGTTTGAAACGAGCCAATAAATATTATATGATCTTGTTTTGAGTTTATCTTTAATGTTGAGTTTTTTGTCTTCAGCTCTACGAATATAGGAAGGCTTACTGTGGGACTTGTGTTTCTTGCTGTATAGTACATGATATGCAATCTTACTTTTTAGATGCTGAATTTTATAGTGGCTATGCATATGCAATACCGTAGATGAGTAGGGCTTAGGATGACCAGTTTGTACCCTTTCTGCCAACCTTTAAAATGTCCCTTTGCCTGGCCAAGGCCCTGACCTGTCCCATATAATCTGCTCTTCTAGATTATCTTGGCTCCCAATGGCTAAAATTTTTGTGCATTTATGGTACAACTTGATTTTAGGGTCCGTCTGATTGGTTGCTGAGGATGCTAAGTCAAGTTTTCACCTAAATGACATATCAAATTTTTACTTTTTAGTGGGCGTGGCCTTAGGATTGGCAGGCACGTGTTGTCCAGCCAACCATTACAATGTTCATCTGCATAGGTTAAAATTTTGGCCCTTCCCATCTAATCTGCACTTTCCAGATCTATTTTATAGAATTTCAGTGTGTTGACTTTCCTATTACTGGTTTATTGTGGTTTAGGGTCCCTACAGATTAGTTGCAGAGGAGGGGAAGTCAAAATGTTCATGGGTTAGCCTCAATGACATATCAAGCGTTTTACTACGAGGTATTTACATTCATACACCACCTTTCACATCAGTTCTTTTCTGCAAGTCGGGTATATGTTTGTATCTGGATTTGCTCGTGTACTTATTGACGGAGAGATTTCTTCGAATTGGAGAAATCTTCCTGGCTATTGTGTGTGGTTGTTAGGTTGATTTGTAAATATTTTTCATTGTGACATGGCAGATCTGGAAAAGTCTCGCCACCAGCCTGTTTCTGAATTGCAATGCCTTCGCTCCATGTATGCACCATGTCTTTTACTTTAATCTTAGCAATTTATGTTTCTAATTGGAAGTGCAAAGATGCCTTATCTGGACAATATGTATAGGAGTTCACTTTCTGTTTTTATTTTTTTTAACTTTTTATGTTACCTATTTCCTATCGAATGTTTTGGCTTTTTTTGGGATATATCCTAAAATTTCGTGACATTCCTGAAACAGGATGCTTTGCCATCTACATTAATTGTCATAACATCAGAAGTTGAAGAGATTTACTTTTGTGGTTCCTATAGTATATAAATATAGAACATTAGAATTTAAACTACTTGGAAATACTTCCCCTGTATGTCAATCATGAATCATCACTGAGAAATTGTCAACACAGCTTCATGGTTGCCCTTCTTTGTGATAGATTTGTTCCAAGGGAGACGCAATGGATAGTAGCTCAAGTTGAGAATGCTAAGCAACAAGCTATTCTTACTGCGTTCAAGGGTCAAGTGACATCAGATGAGGCTCACATTCATCTGGACCTTCATTCTCTTCGGTAGATGTCATCTACACACTTCTGCACCTAAAACTGATATATTTTTTGCTGTTCATGTTCATGGTGTATTCTCTATTTGGATTATTGCATTATGATGTTAGTGACATATGGTCATTCTATGAGGCTATGTTGCTTGTCATATGAATGGTTTTGTATCTCTAAGGGGTAACAGGGTGACATCACATCTTAGAAGTGTGCCATTCTTTTTGTAATGGACTAAGAAGGAAGTTGTGTCACATAAACATAGTGTTTACTTGTCCATTTTTGTTTAAACCTGCTCTAAAACTCGATTTTTGCTTGAGCCAAGGTTCTATCGGTAACAACCTCTCTACTCCACAAAGGTAGGGGTAAGTCTGCATACACCCCACCCTCCTTAGATCCCACTTATTTGACTACACTGGGTATGTTGTTGTAGTAAACATAAACGAGAATAATAGGAGTATCAAGGATTGTGATCATATCAAGACAATATATGGAAATTTTCATGTTTCACTTCTACAAAATGATTGGTGAGTTCCAATTAAACTCAAGTCCCACCACCCCCTTCCCCCCAAATCCCTCTCTCCAAAAAAATTAAGGAGGAAGAAAATCCTTTGAAACTGGAACTGGGTGTACTTAGAAGGTTAAGAAGCATCATTTTGTTCTACAGATCTTGCATGCTTAGTTATTTACTTATTTTACATTGCTTACGTAATCCCGAAAAAAATTTTGATGTCTGAATTGTCATTGCGTGTCATTTGTTGTTCTATACATCAACTATCACATTTGTGCAGTAGAATACAAGCTTCTATCTGCAGGGAAGTGATTGAGAAATCTCTTTGCAGTATCTATCATAGTTGCATTACAATTTCCCTATAACGAGGAATAGATAGAAAGACTTTCAATTGTAAATATGCATTGGAAACTAGTTCTTTTCTTTTTGTGACATCCCCAAATAGTTCTTATTTTTGAATATTGTGGAATGTACATATCTACAATCTGTTGATAAACTTTGTAGTTGTTGGTATCTCTCTATTTAATGATACTCTGCCGTTTAGTAAACATTGTTTTTCTAAAAATGAATGTCATATCCTTACTTGTGGGCAACTTTTATCATTAAATTCTTTATCTCTTTGCAGGAGAAAACATGCTGAACTAGTTGGAGAAATCTCAATTTTATATCGCAAAGAAGAGAAGTTATTAGCCGAGGTTTGTCTAGCACTTGTGGATTATCTCTTCTGTTCAAATTCCAGATATTTATTACTTAGTCTGTTAGTCATAAAACAAGAGAAGATGTCAGGTAGCACCCTTAGAGATAGAGTTATCATATTGTTGATTAGGTGATGCTTCAATATCAGCTGAGGCGATCGATTCAGAATGAACAGACATATTTTAAATTTCAAGACAACTTCAAGAATTCTTTGATGTCTTTTAATTTTGATGTCAAAGTTGGGCATATTACCTACTGCAGTTCTTTTTTCAGACTATTCCTGATCTTTGTTGGGAGCTGGCTCAGCTACAAGACACATACATCTTGGAAGGTAATTATATTGTCGTCTGACCTTGTGATCTTAACATTTTAGTTAGCATATATTTTTCTATTGAATTCTATTCTTGTGGAATATGTAGGAGACTATGATCTAAAGGTCATGCGCCAAGAATTCTACATTAACCGGCAAAAAACGGTATGTGTAAGACAGGGTGATGTGTTTCCTATACAGTTATTTTCTTTATTTCTTCTACTAACAACCATCATAAGGAGCAGATATTAATTGCTCGCTTTTGCTAATTTAGCATGCAGCATTTTCTATTTAGTACATTGGTGCTTAGAAATTCTCGTAATTCTTACTTAATTATGGTTTCTCTGCAGTTCATAAATCATCTAATTAATCATGTTGCAAGACATCAATTTCTGAAAGTAGCATGTCAGTTGGAAAAGAAGACCATGCTTGGGGCATTTTCATTGCTTAAAGTTATTGAGTCTGAGCTGCATGGATACCTGTCAGCAACAAAAGGCAGAGTGGTAAGTATATGCGTAGAATGAGTCACGTCACAGGACTTGAATTAAACTTGAAGAACCTTCATCAGTTTGTCCCTTCTCCTCCTTTTTAAGCCTTATTCAACTTTCCATACTTAATGTCCTTAGCCATCCAAACGTCTTTTTACTTTCATAAATTGAACAATAAAAGAGATGAAGCTGGCATTTTGGTTATAAAATTTTATCTGCAACAAAAATGACTTGTTTGTGTGGGTTTTAAAATTTGACATTTATGGAACAATTTAAAATGTAGCTGAAGATAGTTGAATAGATACAAAGGATTCATATAGATGACCCCAATTAATTTGGGGTTGAGGATTGTCAATTGGTGTGGTTGATTGAAGTCCTTGATTTTCAGTAAGAATCTTGGGAAGTCAAGGTTGTGTTACCGGTTGATGCATGTTTAAGAGGCAATGTAGGACGCCCATTGAAATATGGACATAGGATGGTTATATCTTTGAGGCCTCTTATCTTTGCTTTCTTAGTTGTCCACTCATGCAACTTTTTTGTTTAGGGTCGATGCGTGGCACTGATCCAAGCTGCATCTGATGTTCAAGAACAAGGAGCAGTGGATGATCGCGATACATTTCTTCATGGCATCAGAGACCTTTTAAGTTTATATTCAAGTAATGGATCTGGACATTGAAATATTTCTTCACCATTTCTTGGTTATTATTTATACTAATTAATTGTTCAGATATCCAAGCTGGTCCATCAACATATGTATCGGCACCTGGCATTGTTCAACAGATATCAAGCCTTCGTTCAGATCTTATGTCTTTGCAATATGACCTTGAACACACTCTTCCTCAGGATAGAGATCAATGTATAAATAAACTGTAAGTTCTCAATTCTGTCGAATTATACCAGTCTCTATATAACTCTTCTTCAGTATTCTGACAGTATTAATCATATTGGGGACAGCTTTGAAGCTTTATTATAAGATCTATACACATTACGATATTACATGGCCCTATATAGCACTTCCACACATTGGTTTATCCACGTTTTTATATTGTTTTTTATCTTAAGTGAACACCAACTTATCACCATGTGTAGTCCTGATGAATCAGTGCTGAGAGGGAAAATGAAAACCATTAAATATTAGTTTATTCTGCCTATTGATCTGTTTCTAGGTCATTATAATTGTATAAGTTATGTGTTGAACACACTTGTAAAATTGTCAAGTTGTGTACTGTCTGTGTCTTCTTCTTTTCTTGTGACAAGAGGTCAACCATGTGTTCATTTACAAGTGATGACTTGCTGGAACTACAAGGGCCTGTAACTAGGATCCAGTCAACTTATTTTAGGTTCCTTGGATGTAGCTGTTAAGTGTCTTGAAAGATTCGTGAGGTTGTGTTTGTAGTAATTGTAGTAATTGCTCATGGAAGATGGGAGTTTTGGACCGGATAGTTTTTAAAAGAACTGTGTTGAAATCTTTTGGGGCTGGTTATATACTGGAATCTCTTTAAAAGTTACTTTAGGTCACCATGTAGTAAGGGTGGCTAAGAATCACCCTGTTATGCATAAACCATATTTCTTTTACCTTTCATGACCTGTTTTGTTGGTTGAGGTCTCCCTGTTTAATTTATACTTAACAAGTATATGTTATCTGAATTCCGAGGTTTCTTTTGCTTTTACAATCTCTGCATGGACTTGTACTCCTTCATAATGGCATTTCATTAATTTAAAATCAATAATGATGGTGATTTGAGATGTAAAATTGTCATGGTGTGAAAATATCTTATACCTTCCTTACTTCATATATCAGGTGCACTCTTCTTCAAAGTTTGCAGCAGCTATTGTTTGCTTCATCAACAACTGCTCAACCAATTTTAACACCTCAGGTAAATTATTTGCCATTATGCCCTTTCCTTTCTGTAAATATGGTTTCTATCTCTCTTTTCCCCCTCCTTTCTATTTGCTCAAAGGCTTTCGAGGTTTATATTTCTTCCACTGCTTAACTCTAATCACTGCATTCAAATTGGACGATTAGATTCTTCAGCTTGGAAATAATACATGGAGAACAATATATCTTGCTTTTGAATAGTAGTAGCTGTTTACTTACGGAGGAGTTTTTTTTCACTCTTCATTTCCATAATGTATGGGTCATAATTGAGTGCCCTTTTTTCTTTTTTGTTCTTGATTGTTTAGCTTACCTCACCCTTTTAATTTATATGAATAATCAGATAAGTTATACTGTTCATTTTTGTTGCAAAACCTTTTGATGGTTACTTGCTCTGAGCACTTCAGTCCCTTCTGTTTAATTTGAAGATTTTAATCTCTTACTTCACATTTATGTCCTTCCCTGTATAGACACTAATGAAGCAGCTAGCGATATTGGAGGACTACAATAAAAACCTATCTCGTGCCATTGAAGACGTGAACAGTGAGCACTTGAAGAAGAATGATGTAAGCTTTCAGCTCAAGTCTTCTTATTTCTGTCCCTAAGTACACACCATCGCTAATTTCTTGTGCCGTTTAATTTCCCAAATGATTCCTCTGTATTTGTTATGGTTTAAGACACATTATCTCTCTTTTGTAAACTAATAAATGATATCCTCGTCATAAAACAGATTTACAAACATCAAAAAACAGAGAAGACTATCGAGAGGCGAGTTTTTGTTGATTTCTTCTGCTACCCTGAGCGGTTAAGAAACAAGGTGATGGAACTTGCTGCAAGTGTTGGAGCTTTGCAATCTTCATAGGTGCTCTTCTTTGTATATTTTGCTTTGTACGTATTTCTGATGTATTTTGTGCATGTATGTAGCCCTGTTTCTACTTTTCTACTTTCTGTTCAATACTTTTGGAAGGGACAAGCCCATCCCCAACCTCATGATTCATAGTATCATTACTAAACATGTGCCTTGCACTAATTATGTTGTATCATGTATGCATGTAATGAAAGAGTGTTCCTAAGATTAGAAGGAATATTAACATGTTTTAACCACATAGTATAAATATTACTTATCTACACTTTTTTTCCTCCTTAACAAAGGTGGTTCCGCCACTACTGATATTTACTGATAAATTTGGAAAAAAGGAACTTGGTATATTTAATTCATCGGTAAACATAATTCCACTATTTAGGAGCTAGTTACTTAGATACATTCTAGTTTGCAATACTACGTATCTTATCAGATTTTGGTGCCTCCAGATATGTCTAGAATCATGTATGTAGGATACATGATGTCAAATTTATGTGTAATTTGTTCTAGATATATTGTATCCAAGTGGATCATGTATTTTGGATAAATAACAAATCTTGTTCGTCTCCCTCTCGTCTTTCCCATGTATCTGGTATCTCAAATACATGCGAATCACTCTGGATAAATACATATACATATATTGATTTGCATATATTTGAGATACATACGAATCTCGCTCATTTCCCTCCTCAATCTTGCTTGCCTCTCTATTTTTGTGAATCTATAGCAAGAAAACAAATAATAAGATAAGTAGGAAATTCTTAATAAGTGGTAAGATAAAATATTTTGAAAATATAAATAATAATAGTATTATATATGATAGTACAGTATGTCTAATTATTTCATTTTCCTCGTAAATATAATCCCTTGTTCTTTGAAGTTAAAATATTCGTTCCCATGTTACATAGTGAGACTATGGAATTGTATCTTATCCAAAGTTGTGAACAATTTCCTCAAACAAATCATGTTAGATCTAGTTAACTTCACGTCTTCTAAACTAATAGCAACTCATGGTATGTAAAACTCTTGGCAAAAGTTTTACATTATTGTTGTTTCACTTTACTAGTGTAAAATATTATCTTGATTTATATTGTTGTTTCCTCTTTAGTCAACTAAAGTTGGATCACTTTTTTATTGCTGCTTTTGTTAAACCATTCTTTAGACTTTAGATCCTTTTAAATCCACCTTTAATTTCAGTGTAATCCATTAAAGAGGCAAAAGCAAATAAGTATCTGTTGGTTGTACGCAAAGTAAAATTCATTCGATTAAAAAGAAACTAAACTCCTGTTTGGACCTTTAATCAGATCTTAAAATTTAAGTTCCTGTTATGAACAAGTATAAAAAATGTTTCAAATAAAACCATATATCCCCTCTCAATTTAAACATCGATACAGTCCAACTTGAAATTAAATTATATACAAAAAAATAGACTTTCAGTATTGCTGCATGCTTAAACTCAAAAGTAATACTAATATTAATTCCTCATAATTATATAAATTACAAAAGCCAACACCACTAGTATATATTGTACTACTAGTACTAGGACATCAAAGAGAATAAAAGGGAAGTCTCCTCTATTGTAACATATTATAACAATAATGATATATTTATCTTCTTGAGATGACCAATATTCCATATATATTTCTTCTCTTTTTTGGCCATTTTTTACTGATTTAAACCCAAAAACACTTCAACCATCTCTATAGTAAATAGTATATACTAACACACATCTCATCTCCTCTTATATGCATTTTTCTTTAAATTCAACAACCACAACTTGGCATCAAGCAGCTTGATATGAATCCTCGGATGCCTTTCTGCAACAAGTGTAAATATACGAATAAGTTAAAAGAAATTCAACATCTACTATATAGAGTCTGTCAAAGAGATAAATTGACCTTATGTTGTATACATGTAATTTTCCAAGGAAAAGGATTCAAATGAAACCTTGTGTCCCATAGCTCCATCTCTATTTGAGAATGTTACATAATATAATCTCAGAAAAAGCAATTTTTGAAACTTCTTTTTTAATAATTGAACTTTAAGTTGTAGTGCAATTAAAATGGTTAAATAAACGCACGAAAAAGTGATTTAACTTTAACTACCAGTCTACCACTCTCCATTCTCTTTTTATTATTATTTCTTATTAATTAACCTTTGTCAAAAAGATTAGCACTTTAATTAAGTAGTGTCCCTTCAGATGTGACACTAGAAAAGAAGAGTGATCATTTTGCCTTTTATTGGTCCACACAGAAAGTTCCATCTTTTCTGCTACATGAATGGGTATATTAAGTGATAATACTAAAGAAGAAAAAATGGTTCACCACTTTTACCAAATTTTGTACTGCCTTTCACAGAGTTGGTTTGATTTGACTTATTCGAAATAAGTTTATAAGAATTTATATAATGTTTGAATAGAATAAAAAATAAGCCAAGATTTTCTAATTTATATGAATTTTGACTTATAAGTATAAGTTCAAGTTTAAGAGATACAAAATCTATTGAATTATGTCGAGCTTTAACCAGAAGTCAAAAGGCAATTGAACAACTTATATATATAATTAACCTAAATAATCATCCATCAAACTGCTTCACCTAAAAATAATAGTAGTTAATATGCATATAATCAGTGTATAATCTATGTATACCGATTAAAAAAAAAGGGAGATGTACCATTTTAGATGACCTAGGGTAGAGCAAGTCAGGAGAAATCTTGTAAAGATCTTCATCAACAGGCTTTCTGTGCACATGTCTATCTGTTGGAACTGGAGAAAGAGGAACACTAACATGCCTTGGTGACTCTTTCTCACAATTATCACACATCACCCATGCCTCTTTGCTTCCTTCTTTGTAACTTCCTTTTTTCTGCACACACTTATACACTACTATTAACACAAATGAAACAACGGAAAAGAGTAAAAAATGTCCTTAAACTATGTGAAACAGAACAAAGATTTATTCATGTGTACTCAGATTATTATCAAAAGACGCTCTGCTCAAGTAAAACATATAGTAAGAATAAATGCATACCAAATATAACTTACTTCTTAGACCTACCAGTCAAGTACATTACTAGCTAAAATACAAATCTTGAATATTTTACTTAAATTTTGTAAGGATTCAAACTATGTCATATAAATTAAAACGAAGAAGTACCTTACGACGAGGAACGACGATCATTGTGGGAGTAACAACATGATTCTGGTAAAGATCTCCAGTTACATACAAATCTGAATCTTGTGAGTAAGTATAGTGAATTAAACCAGCTTGTCTAGCTGATTCAAAACACTCTGTAAATGGAATTGGAAAATCATTATCATTACAATCCCAGCTACCAAATGCTGGAACTTGACTTCGCTTCAAGTAATATCTGTTCTCCTGTTATGCACAAAAATATTATTAATTTCAACATCATAATACTAATATACTCAATCCAAGAAAAAAACAGTTTTTTACTTACCTCCATTGTTCTAAGGATTTTTAATTATTTTTTGGGGGAAAAGGGTTTGTTGTTTTGTATCTACTGGATATGCAGAGGAATGTGAGAGTATTTTTAAAGGACCTGAAAAAGGTTTGCTTTTGTGTAGTGAAAGTTTTTGTTTTGGCTGTGGTATTTAAAGGTAAAAATAAGAGAATACAGGACATTGACAACAAAATAACAAAAATGGTCCCATTATAATTTGGAATAGGTATAAAGTGATCCCTTAAATTTATCTTTTTTTTAAAAAAAATGGGTAGGGAAAAGAGAAATGAGAGAGTCTAGGATTCCGTAGAGTCGAACTTTCACCAACAAGGTAAAAGTTTAGATAATCAATCAATTAAAATTTTCTGTCCCTTGAATGTATAATCTTGGGTGGATTGTAGTTTTTGAAATTTCTTACTACAACTAGTTGTTGGTTTATTTTTAGAGCCTCGAACAACTTATTGAGGTACAGTTTTTACTACCTTATATATTTTTGGCATTTGGTGTAATTTTTGATATTGCAATTTCTGATATTCTTAGTTAAATTTGTTCATTTATACAGGTTTTATGAAAATCTAACGACTAGAATTTATTGAATATTCAATGAAACCAAAAATGTGTAACTTTTAAAAAACTTGAAGGACTTGAAGTGTTCAAAAGAATATTTAAAGTATCACTTTGGATCTATACCAAAAAATATAAGGTACTTTTTTATGTTATTCAAAGATATCCAACTAGTATTAAGTTGGTATATACAGTATAAAAATGCAGAGAAACAGAGAAAAAGGCCAAATCACATATATCAATCAAAAATGGGAGAGGCAGACAAAAAAGACAGATAGGTAAAGCAGCAAAAAATCAGCTTTACTCTATTTACTTTGCTTTATAGGTGGGAGGAAGAGAATTCATTAGTACTTTTTTCCTCTTATTTGTTGAGACAGTGTATATACCAATGAATCAATGAATAGTAGTTTGATTCTCGGATTAAATTATTTTTGATATTATATTTTTTAATAATATATCTCATTTTGAGTTGAGGTAAATAATTTAGAACCAAATTATGTCATTAACCAACTATAATATAAAATAGGATTGTTTTATGTTAAATATTTTAAAGTCTTTATTTTTTCTTAAGTATTATGTCAAGTTAAACAATATTACGTAAAATGAAATGGAGGTAATATATAACTTTTTGTTTCTTGACTCTAGCCCTCAATTTAACCCTAGATGGTCTACTAACTACGGGCGTAACACATTCGATATTCGAAGCCCACAGTACAACCCAACAAAATGTGAATTGTGCAGTGCAAGACCCATTTAAGAATGTTGTTTCTTCATATCCAGGCTCAAATTCAAAACCTGTAATTAAGGGTGAATCACTCTCACGACCACCCATCTCGACGGAATATACAATTTTATATTATATATACAACGCTAGGTGACAGTATAATACAAAGTAGTTGCTTTTTCTGAATTATATATATAAAAAAAACCAAAAGCAACAAATCACTCAAATTTAAGGAAAGTTTCCAAAGTTTGAAAATAGACTTTTTAACCCCACACGCGTCACTATGAAATGCTTCGTGCTCCGTGCACGCTTCTGTTTTTTTTTTAAAAAACCTTATTCAATATAAATATTTTATATTCACCTCGTAAATCGGTTCATAAAATTATGGATAATATTAACGAGTAATTTGATTTTTTTAATTGAGACGAAGAGTAAAAATTTAATTCTGTAAAAGCTAACATATTAAATGTTAGACAAATTATAAACATATTTTGTCATCCTTAATACATAATTACCAATTTATCAATTCAGAGTTAAAATTAGAATTTTAACTTTATTAATTCTGATTTTATAATTACAGTTTTAAGTGATAATAACGGGGTTCTGTTTTAATATTTACACATATATAATAAATTTATTAACATAATTATATTGTTATAGCAAAATATATTGAGTTCGACTAAACGCACATACATGCTATTAACTCTCTTCCTATTTACCATGTCAAAGTTTGTTTTACCATATGATCAAAATTTATAATCATATAGATTTTTAAAAATAAATTTTCAAAATCAATGATGGAACGCTGGGAGAGGTCTATCGAAGATGAAATGTATGGGTCTAAAGTTTGAAGAAATGTTTCAACGGCGCAGAAGTCTATTAGTATAGAATAGGTTAAGGGAAGGAGTCAAAGCACTAAAAAGAG